>JAVQJX010149376.1:0-12597 GCA_036025115.1 Ambassis agassizii
CCCCCCCCCCCCCCCCCCCCCCCCCCCAGTGGGGGGATTATCGGTGTTGTCAAAGGCAAATGAGGAAAGGGACCACAGAGACACAACAAAGACTGCTAGCCTGCACAGTGCATGGTAAACACATAAGCAGGAGTGTATTAGTTGTATAAATTCTGTGCGTGCACACACACACACACACACACACACACACACACAACATGCACATATGACATCACAACACACAAATGCATAATGGACAACAGAAAATCTTGTCCGTGTTAAATGTCAATGTAAAAAATGTGGTCAGTATTGAGAGTATTTCTAATCCAACTGCTCTCTGACAGCAACACACACACACACACACACACACAAACACACTGGTAATGATGGCAGTCAGACTCATTACTTTCAATCCCAGGTTGCAGGGCGGTTACCATCTAAAGATCATGACAATAGGTTGTGAGTGTTTTCAGTGGATCACCAGCCTGTTTGTCAAAGCCCTGCACCTTGCATGCTACACTCATTATTATTAATGGCCACAGTGCTGCAGCGTGTCACGCCCTGCTCCGCTGGGTCAACGTACTTTCAATCAGAGCGAGCTGAGCTTCAGAAGTGCAGATAGTTTGGGAGCTGGCTGCCTGTTGGAAAACCCACACAGCAACAGAATGATGGATGTGCTGGGACGGACAGCCAGACTTCATGTTGGACTGTAAAAAGGACTGATCTTTGACACTTTGTTTTTTTGGACTTCAGGACGTGTTTCCTGCTTCCCACACTGCACTACTTTACACTCCTGTCAGTCTGTTCGATTTCCAAACATTTTTTTTGGTGAGTTTTCTTTTTAGCTTTAATGAAGCTAATGCTAACAAGCCTGTTTTTCTCTGTGATATATGTTTATTTTGATAGATACATAATGGAACATTGTGTGATGGTGAAGCTAATTTGTGTGGATCATAACTGAATAAAGCTCACATGCACTTCCCCAGTGATTGGTCAGTTTTTTTGGTTTGCATACTTTCAGTTTACATTCTGCTGAGTAAATACAACAATCTATGTGAGCCTGTTGTCATTTCACTTCTACTTCAAACCCTGAGCTGCCAGTGTGAAAGTGCTTGTGTTCATAAATCATTCACTTGTTATTCTGCAACCCAGATTTGGAGTAGATGAACGCATCACAGGCTCCCATACCCAACATCAGCGACCATGATAAAAAGTCCCGGCACAAGTTTCCTCTTCCTAAAATGTCAATCTCTCTGAGGTTCGTGAGGAGACTTGCTTCCACATGGCCACAATAAGCTTTTTATGACAGCTCCAGAACCATGATAATTAGGCAGAAGCTGGAGAGGCAGCTAAAACTGGGATGCCATTTTGCAGCTTGCAGTTAGTGTGTGTGTGGCGGAGGAGAGGAGAGGAGGAAGAGGAGGGGTAACTGAGCTGATCCACAGTACACAATGGACTGGCAGCTGCTGTAAACGATAGCAAGGTCATCACTACTGCAGTGTGTGTGTTTGGTAGAGAGAGAGAGAGAGCTGGCAAGTGTGTGAGCGCAACTACGTTTCCATCCATTTGTGAAATGTTTCTAACTTTGTTAATAAAATGCGAATGAAGAGCGACTTTAATGAAGCATGTAAAATATTTCACACAAAATATATGACAGGCTGTAAATGAACATTTAGACACCATATTCAGCTGAAACATTGAGAGAAATGAAAGGAAATGTTTACATGAGGCTCTCTCTCTCTCTCTCTCTTCTTTCATGTTGCCATATTATATTTCATGTCTGGAGACTGTTATGAGAATATCCGGGATTGCAGCCAAAACAGCTCATCAGTCATGTTACTTGTGTGTTAGGGTGCCCATCTAAAGCTTCGCACTAACAAAAGCAACTCTAGATCCATTTTCAAATACAGTTCTTTTAATGTGACACTTCGTGATGTGAAAAAAAAAGGGAATCTGGGAGAGGAGTGTGAAACAGAGAAAATGGAGAGCTGTGTGCATAAACAGAGGAACAGACTGTACCTGCGAGCTCCGATGCTGACAGATAGTGGAGCTGCTGTTATTCAGGTGTTTTTTTTTCCCCCCGTCAGTGATGGAGACTGTGACCCCCGCAGGTAAACTCCTAACTCGCCTTTTTGATTCTTTGTTGAGGGAGAAGTGCAGGGAAGCTGGAGATCAACTGCCAATAGAAAGGCAGTGTTTACATCAGCTGGTTCAAAAGTAAAAACTGTCACATGGTCTGATACTGACCTGCAGTGATAGGAGGATGCTATTCAACTAGTCGGTCATCACATTGGGCACATCTGGAACTAGATAAAAGGAAAACTAACACAGAAAGGAAAGGTGAAAACAGGCAAGTTTCTGCAGTAATAAAACATCCACAAAATGTGCTGCAAAACAAATTCATAAAACATCGGAACAAGTGTAGAAATGTCAATATGGAGCCTGTTTTGAATAACAAGCACTGCTTTTTCATTTTTGTCTCGTAATTATAATAAAAAGAAGTCTGAAATGAATGAACTCTACACTGTAAATAACAAATATTACAAAGAAAGAGTGGAAAAAAAATGGTCGCTCACTAGCAACAAACAATTTGGCAACATGAAGAATGAAATTCCAGCATGTAAATAGAAAATGTCCCATTTATTAAAATCTTCCTGATATAGCTTGCTGTGCTCTAGATTTCCTCCTGGTGCGATAAGTTTTTTAATGAATTGGCCAGGATCCAACAGCAGCACACTATTACACCAACAATGGCAGCCACTAAATATCCGTGCCGATTCCTCTGCTGATGTGAAGCGCTAAATACGGAGATGCCATTAGTGCAGGGCCACGCCAGCCATTATCTTAGCAACGCCATCTTGACATAAACATTTTGGAGGCAATTAAAGATTATGCATGTGTGTGTGTGTGTGTGTGTGTGTGTGTGTGTAGCTGTCAAAGAGCAATTACAGTGACAATGTCCTCACTGTGGTTCCGGACGGCTCATTTTCATATCAGAGGAGAACGTGATGTTTCACAATTTGATTAATGTGTTTTCAGAAGGACGTGAGCGACGCACCGGGGATGAATTTGCAAAAAAAAAAAAAAATCTACACTGCATCACACAAACAAAAACACACACAGATGAGATGGATGCTAGACCCGTAAATGGCTCTTAATTGATGCACAACATCCTTTGTTTCATTATTTACAGGGCCTGCCTCATTATTCTAACATTCCCAACTCTAAGTACTCCATGGAGCAGCTTCCACGATACAAACAAATAAAAAAATGGGAGCCCAGAATAGAATCATTATGGGAACACTGTGTGTATGACAGTCAGTGTTTGTGTGCTGGCCATAATTGAAAAAGTGTGTACCTTAAGCCTATGCATGCATTTATGTGTGCACGTGTGTGTTCAGCTGTTCAAGTCAGAAATCTTCTGTAAAAATAAAAAAAGTTCTTATTAAAAGATTCATACAGCACATAAGCTAGGTTAGCTTAGCTCTTTTTCTCAAAGGCAAAATGCATTTTTTTTTTTAAAGGCACAAATTAAACATCCTCGTATTTAAGAAAAGGTGTTGCTAATAATAACCTGTGATCTGCTTTGCCAGCAGTCAGGCGTACTTTTTTCCAAATGACGTAAATGTCAGTTGGAAGTGAAAAAAAACTGTAAAAAAAAAAAAAATGCAATCATAAAAGCCATTTTTTCTGTATGTGTGATCACATCTGTGCGTGAGTGAGATCACATTATTTTGACAGGATTGTCTGTGTGTGACATGTCGGAGCCTTTAATTGAAGCAGGGTGCTGTGCCAGGCTGGCCATTATGAGGCTGAATCTTGATCTAATCCGCAGAGTTAGTGGACTTAAATAGATAATAGCTCCTGTACTGGGGTCCGGTCACTGGGGAGGCTGAACATATGGTCTGTGTGTGTGTTTGTGTCAGAGTGTGAGTGGCTGCATCATGTGTGTGCACATGTACAGGAGTAGACAGCTGAAACCGAGCCAAAGGCAGAACGGCATGCTTGTAGCATGAGCAGCAAACTTTCCAGAGAATCTGAGACCCCCAGCTAGTCTCTGCAGGACGCTGTAACTTTAACATGAACTGACAGAGAAGAAGAAGAGGAGGAGGAGGAAGGTATGGGTTAGACCAGGAGGAAGATAAAAAAAAAAACTGAGGAAGAGACACGGTTGACAAGCAGAACCACAACAAGCATGAGAATCGTCAAGGAGAAAAAAAAAAATCAAATGTAGGAAAAAGTAGTAGCTGCCAGAAAAAAACGGAAGAAACCCTCAGTGAGCTCCAAATTGCAGAGCCGGGGCATTAGAGCAGCTTGTCAATCAAGACCCCCTTGACACCCACAGAGCAGGTGAGCCAAGGTTTAACTGATACACACACCAATGAGTCAATTACAGGCCGGCGAGGCAGAATGTCACGGCCGCCCGGACACTAAACCGAAGGCTTAACCTCCTCACACTGCATCAATATGCCTCACCAGAGAGGAGGAAGAGGAGGAGGAGGGATGCTGCTGCAGAACACACCAAGCATTTCACTGGTCACACACTAGATGTGTATGTTTTATTCAAAAACGCATGTGTTTGCTTAGCAAAAAGTACGAAATATTCCAGTGCTTCTGGAACAATGACCCGAAAGCGGGGGTGCATATTTAATCTAATATCATTGTTTGGTTTAGCAGCAGCAATGAGGAAGCTTGCAGACAGTTATGAAGAGTTATTAAAGTGACTCCAAACAACTGCGGAGACATGAGGAAAAGAAAATCCTCAACTTTATTACATTAAAAATACAGCAGGTACCAGTGAAAAACCACTAAAGGAGCAGCAGCATCCTGTTGTGAATGAACACAAACACACACACACACACACACACACACACACCAGAGAGGGAATAGGATGTGACTTGCCCTCATGGACACCCACAGGCCTTCAACCCTGCAGGGCGTCACTGCTATTCATGCAGACTGTCCTTCATGGCTGCAGCAAAGTAAGCCCGGGGCTTTCGTGCGGCCAAACCTTCAACACTGACTTCTACAAAGGCAACTCTATTCTCTGCATGTGTATGTGCATGAGTGTGTGTGCATGCTGGGAATTAAGCAAAGCACACAGGGAATCCCCAGCTCAGCTCTCCCACTGTCCTTTCCCCCTTTTGAAGTGGGGGTGGGCTGAGATAAGGCGTGTTAGGAAAACAGACTCTCAGAGGGTGGTCAGAGAGGTCAAGGCACATATCTGCACTGTTTATGGGGGAAATCCGTGCAGTGTGTGAGGTTACTTAGTGAAAAATCTCCATTTGTTGGAGGAAGATTGTGTATCACTCAAGATGAGAGTGAGGCTGTGCCAGAGAATGTGTATGTAAACCGGAGAAGGGGGTCACACAAGTACACAAGGGCAATGAGGTAACAAGGAGGCTGCCCCCTACAGGACAAGTCTAAGAATGATTTAAAATAAGAGTTTTGAAGAGACTGGCAGACGGCGTGTGTGTCTCATTTCCTCCCTATCACACAGCTTATCGCCGGACTGCAAAGAATTGTGAGAGAGGAGTGACAGAATGGAAAGAGGAGAAGCAGGAGTGAGGCAACAACGACACGGAGGGATGGAAAGTCAAGCTGCGGAGTGAGAAGGGCAGGCAGTTGGTACCTTGTGTTTGTGTGTGTAGCTGTGGTAGTTCCACTGTTATGTCTAGAAAGGAAGTATAATGAAGGGGAAGGTGCAGTTAAACTCCCCATTAAGCCATTTTTTTTCCTTCTGACAAAAGAAGCTCAGTAAACTGCAAAACAATAAATAATTATACAAAAAAAAGTAATGCGACAGGACAAGTCTAAAACTTTTTTTTAGTACCAGAGGTGGATCCAGATTTACAAACTGGTCAAAAGCAGACACCTCAAGGAAGCAAGTGTGTCTTCACTGCAAAAAAAGCTTCTCAATTAGCCACTAATTGCCTCGCCTTAACGAGCAGGACATTTCTTAGTGCTAATGAAGCTGGTGGCAGGCACTGAGCGAGAGCAAGAAAGAGAGAGCGTGTGTGTGTGTGTGTGTGTGTGTGTGTGTGTGTGTGTGTGTGTGTGTGTGTGTGTGTGTGTGGTGTTTTTGAGAAGACAGAAAGCAGAGAGACAGAGGCAGAGATCTAATGGAGTCAGGTCGGCAGCTCATTTTCAGCGAGCTGTTTAGCATTCTCTGGAAGGAATGTGTGGATGGATTACACTGCTGGCTGCTACAGTGACTTTCCAATGAGGCTCCACTTTGTCTTCACCCTTATCTAATCCACACTGGAATGACCATCTCTGCAAAATGAGCCCAGAAATAAGACGACCCCCCCGACATGTGTTTTGGAAAATCGCTGAGAAACTTACCTTATAATTTGATTGACACTTTAAAACTGCATTCTTACTAATTACCAGCAGGAGGAGACTTGTTTGCATTACCTTGGTGTTTGTCCGCTCTGGCTCCACCCTCATTTAGGCTCCGAAAACAAACATGGCGGCTGGCATGGTAGCTAGTCTGTTGTGCATAAAAAGACAATGGTCAAAACAGTGCCACACTCAGCCTGATAAATTGTTTGCATGTGCTCTCACCTCTTCATCCGCCGCTCTTGGACCAAACACTGCATCATTTGTCTTGAATATGACATTATTTGTGACATCCATATTGATTAATATAAGAACAATGATTGAATTTCAGTGCAATCTGGGAAATCCCCTGCTATACTACAATTTATCACACGCCGCTTTCAAGCTCACACACAAACTAAGCGGCCTCTTATTCCTCTTGGGCCTGGCACCTCTCCATCTTAGCTGAGCAGGCCGAGCTAACAGGGACACATCACATATTACCCACATCCTTCCCCTGCCGTTCATAGCAACCCAACACTCCTGACACAAGCTCGGCCCCCAGCAGCTCCGACTGCCAAGCAAAACACCTGGCATCTGTATGAGAAGGGCGCCAATATCACAGCGGCTGCCAGGCGGTCAGCTGAGCCACTGCCACACACACACATATATACTGGTAACGTGTGTGTGTGTGAGCGATGAGAAAAAGAATAAGAACTTAATATACAAGCAGTGAGTGCATGACAGACAGCTCAGTCTGGGCACACATAAAACCACAATTAGGCAACCACAGAACTTCTGGAAACATTTATAACTTTATATTCACATGCACAGCACACTCATTGCATGCATGTCAAATGTTAGACGCACGTATAATTTTATATGGTTCCAGTGTCTCTCTGACATTGATGCGTTTCCCAGTTGCGTGCTTCCATTCCCTGGCTGAAGTTTTGTGTGTGTCAGAGGCCAGAGCTGGTGATGAAAGCCTGATGGATGGGGTCCAGGGGTCACGGACTTCAGCTGTTGTTGGCCACATCACAGCCCAGTCGGCCACGCTGCTGCTAGCTCGCGGGTTAGCACACTGTGCTTTTTGGTGTCTCTCATTATTGTGGGGGAGCGATGGGAAAGCTGAGAGGGCTGGGAGGAGGGATAAGTGTTTAAATAAAGAGAAGATTCTGGAGGGTTTGGATGCCGAACACTGGCAAAGGCGGGGGTCTGATCCTACTCAAGCCAAGGAAGCAAATAAACAATGCAGCCCCTCTCATCCTAGGAGTGAACTGCTCTACTAAAGTCCATTCATGCTGAATTTATTTCAACAAAGTTGAAGACGGGATTACTTTTTGATTCTGTGACGGCGTCTGCCTGTATCAACCTTTCATTATTGCCACGGCGATGTCATCAGCTCGAAAAAATGGAAGAGGGAGGGGGGGGGGGACACCGTGCCAGGAGCTGTGGCCACGTTGCCATGGTGACAGTTGGTGTAAAAAAGATGGTGGTTGGTGGCTTGGCTGTGGCGTGTGTGGGCGAACAGAGATGCAGCAGCCAGTGTCTCTTTTTTTTTTATTATTTCGGGTGGGGTAAATATGAGCAGAGCTGCTGCTTCCACTTTTTTCAGTTTTGGTTTTTTTTTTAAAAAAGAAGAGACATTAAGTAAAAATGGATGTCTTAAACACACCACAAGGTGAAACCATGCACGAATATTGCACAGGATATGAAATTATTTCCAATATCAGCCCAACTGTGGAAATTCAATTTCACACTTCATGAACAATATCAAACAAACATGCTGGCTGAAAGAGCACACTCTAACTTGAGTGATACTGTATCAAAAGGCTACACAGCAGACATTAAAGCGAATGAGGTGGGTGAAGGGCAGGCTAACGGGTAATGGTAATCCATAACTCCGCCAATCTCCATATTCAGGCCGTTTAAACTGCACATTAGCCACCAGCTATTCCCATGGCCTGTCTCAGACCTGGGAGGAGGGGGGGGGGCATTACTAATGAACTGTATAATTAAATGAGGAGCTGCGATCTGCCCGGTCTGCACTTGTTTCGACTGCAATGCCTTAACGAGGGTTTGAATTGAAATGAATGGCAGCAGGTGAAGGACAGAAGGACAGCGGGCTAATACGGTGGAATGTGCCTTTAATGAAGAGGATGAAAGAGGGGGAGCAAGAGCAGGATGAGGTCAGCATAGGCCTTCAGTCCTCACATACATCCGCTGCACTGTATGTCTCTCCTCCATCGCTGTCTGCCTGTTTTTTGGGGAGCTGTGTGGGAGAGAGAGATAACCGTTTGAGCTCTCCACTTTGCCCTCCCCAGAGCACGCCTTTTGATTGACACATGCTAACAAGCTAAGGTGTTCAACAGGGGCGCTGGCAGAATGGGTAATGTTAAGAGAACATAACCAGGGAATTCTCCCACAACCTGAGGTTCATGAAAATCGACTGGGGAACAACGTGTGCTTCTGCTTTCCAAAAAAGAAAAAAAAAGTGAGCTTCTGAGGTGTCAAATTAATTCACCGAAAAAAAATCTCATAAAACAGTGAAAAAGAATGAAGGATCAAGGAGACTGAACAAAAGCAGGCCGGATGCTGAGGACAGATAAATAGCTTTTAAGAACAAAGCTCCATCTTGGAATCAAAGGTCAAGCAGTGCAAGAGGAAAACTTCTTCACATGGCCACTCATATGAGGCATGAAAATATCTCTGTCAGCTTATCAATGAGCGTGACCGCAGCCAGTCTGAGAGTAAAAGTGTCATGTGATTGGACAAAAGAATGACCATAACAAAGAGGAGACACTCATAAGATGCACTCATGCTGTAACTGATTACATAAACCGAGGAGGGAAGCCGTCGCTCCTGACAAGTGATTTCAAAGCTTTTGTTTAATGGATGCAAAATGTAATTAATTCTTGGATATCAGTTGCTGTTGTTTATTCTCTGTTGGCAGCAAACTGACCACAAGCACTTGAAGGAGGCTGTTTACTGCAGCTTTAAGTGCTGTAAGTCAGTGTGAAGACATGGCTGAAAGTCAATACTCCATTGCTTTAATTCAAGTACATAATCTCAGATAGCATCTTGTACCAAAAATACCTGAACTTGGAAACTGTTTGATCTTCTTGATGATGTGTTCTAAATATTAATAACGCAGCGGTTTTGCATCAGAAACACGCAGACCTTCATGTATGTCTACAGGGAAGCTTTTTATTTACCAATCTGAACCAGCTTTTCATCTCAGCATGAGCTGGATTAGGTAATAGGGAGATTTTTTTGGGGGCCGTTTCCTGAGGATGGCGTGCAGACAGCTTCCTTGTTTTTCTACCCTGAAATGTGTTTTAAGAAGCGCTTGTGCGTTATTGTGACTTCCTCTTAAGTGGGTCACCTGACTCTCAAGTGACTGATCAACATTTAGTCAGGCTGAGAGGTCTGACATAAGAGGAGCTCAGACTGGAGACGAAGCACAGACTAGACAGATCAGCAGAGGCCCGGCCTCTATTGGCCTTGACGCTAATTAAACATTAACCGATAGAAAAAAAGCTGTCTCCACACTCTAATTATTCCCCATTTCAAGTCTAATTTCACCAATCAGTCCCATCTTCATTTCTGAGAGCAAATTTGGCAGTAATCATTTTCTAGTGGAAATTTCCCTGCCTCTAATTGTTGAAGATGATTTAGTCATTATCAGGATGCTGGCTACTCTTATCAGTCATCTCACAGGGCAAATTTATCTAGAGATTGTGCTCCGAGAAATTAAGCTTTGAATGCCGTAATGAATTTTTAAAGTGATGACTCATGGTGTTGTCAACTGCATATTTTAAAGTGTCGAGCTAATTGGTTAAATGGCGATAAAGATGAAATGAATTAGAGTGTGGAACAAGAGGAGAATTTTAGTAGTATTTAATGCAAAATATTTGTAAAAAAAAATCATGCATGTATGAATTAATATTTTATACATTTAGTTTTCAGTGCAGGCCATTTTGCTGTGTGAGCCTGTGTACGGATCACAATTCCTACATTTCATCGGAAAAAAACACTCATAATAAATGTCACATTACAATAATCAAAGACAAAAAAAAAAAAACAGTGTGATAAAAGGATGTAAAGGAAGTCAGAGCGACAAAACATCAAGGACGAAGAGACACTTTGAAGGGGAGTTGCTTCCTTTTCCTGTTTGTGGACTTTAACTTCCTGTCTCTCTTATGTTATAGCTGTCTGCCTGGTCAAGGTGATCCCTTCTCTACTTCCTTTTGTTTGATCAGCTTGTGCAAAATGCAAGTCAGCATTGGGAACGTACTGGATTTTATACGACACTAAGTTTGGCACTAAGTTTGATTCATATATCTCTGAGATTTCATTTAAATTCTTGTGCTTGTAAATATGTACACGCAGCTACAGATCTGTATAAACAGTAGGCCCTATTTCAGCCTCTCAGCTCGTCTTACTGCTTTAAGTCGACATGAACATCTATGTATACCTCTGAGCTGGGTCTTCCCTCTTAAACTGCACCTATCATGGGGTTCTTCCGCCTTGGGTCAGGCTGTCTGTCGTCTCCGTAGCGGTAGCGGTCGCGGTCGGGGCTAGTGTAGCGGCCCGGGCTGGCCTGCCGGTAGCCGTCGCCTCGCCCTCCAACGCCATCATTGTATTGCCGTCCTCTGCGGCCTGCGTTGGGAGATGGGGGGACGCCCTGCCTCATTGCAGCGCGGTTGTGCTGCCCTGTGTGAGGAGATGAGGGGTAGTAGCGTGGGTTGCTGGCTGCCTGCCGGGACTGGGTGCTGGATTGAGCGGGCGGCGGGCGGCTGGAGCTGGGGTAGGGGCCTTGGTCTCTCGGCGCAGGCCTGGAGTGTGTGGGGTAGTCATATGGATCCCTCCTGAAAGAGAAGCAAAAAGGAGGCACATGGGTGAGTAGAGGATGATGATGTCTAACGCTGGTTTAAACTGGTTCGGAGAGGAGGACGTGCCACAGATTTGACCCTCTCTTTCGTTGAGCCTCCTTCTGTTATTTAGTTTACGTGGTGAGGCTGTGGCCTTGGCAGGATCGAGCTGGATGGAGAGATGCCAGGAGATAACAGCAAATGCCTCGGTAAGCATATATGAGGCTGTGAGGGTGTGTTTAGCTTGTGTGTGCAGGAATGTGTTTGTGTCCCAGGGGTCTGCAATAACGAGGCAGCCAGCTGGAAGTCTCCGGTTCCCTCCCGCTAGCTGTGGGTGATTAGGGGGCTAAACCCCTGGGTAAGGCGACACGCGGGCCTAGGGGAGACGGAAGGAGCGAGGGTGAGGGGACGATGAGGTGGAGGTGGAGAGATAGGGGCGTAGAAAAGGGAGGGCTGCTCACCTTTCATACAGGCCCAAATGTTTTCCATCTTATGTGCTGTTTCCGGAGCTGAGTGACAAACATGTTTAGCTACAAGCGAGCAAGCAAATAAAGGCAAGTCTTCACTGGCCAGGATGTAAGGGAAACTCTCCTATTTTTAAAAGTGGTGAGGTGCAAGAGTCCGATCGGCATCATAAACCAGAACTTTTGGCAAGCCCATAGACATGCATATAGTTTTGTGGACTTCTTGGCACAGTCCCATGTCTCTGCAGCGAAGCACATTTCCATATTTACTCTCCACACTTCCACAACAGCTCCCGCTGTAGTTATTATACAGAAGCTTTGAGCTTAGCCTCTCCCTTGTTCTGTAATCATATCCCCACGTCTCCTCTGTCCAGTCCCTTCAGTGGAGCTCAGCACCTGTTGACTGGCCAATTAGAATGACTCACTCACCACAGATTAAGTAGCTCGGTTGTGAGTGTGTGTTGCGCCTTCAGCACGCTTCCCTTGAGGATATTCACGGATGCCGGTGACGTGGATTTCTATATATGTGTGTGTGTGTGTCCTATATATCAGAGTTTTCTATGTGCTGGGAGGCCTGACCACCCAAACAGGATACACAGGTGGTCCCGACAATGAACAGCACTGACTTGTCAGTCAGCAAAGCGGGTTGCACACACACACACACACACACACACACACACACACACACACACACACACACACTGACGGCTTTTTAACATAGCACTTGTGTTGTGTGAAAGTACTAGGTATCCAGTGGGAACCTGCAAAATGTTATTTCAAAACATAAACGGTCTATACTGTGATTTCTCCCACTCTATTCCAACTGCAAATTGGCGATGGGACATAAAAGATAATTGAATATGTTGTGTGGCTTCTTATCTTCTTATGGAAAAAATCTCAGTGGTCTTTAGATTTTTTTAGGGCTTTGGAAGATAGAGATGTGAAGTTTTCCAGCACAC
>JAVQJX010149435.1:0-16641 GCA_036025115.1 Ambassis agassizii
CTATAAGAAATGTTTCTATACTTGTAGTCATCAGAGGGTTAAGCTGAGTCAGCACATCCACTTTTGTACTGTAACCAACCAATGGACAAAATTGGTAAAAAAAAAAATTGTTAAAAACATTTTGACAGATCAGTGTAGCATATAATGTGTCTACTGAACACAAGGATGGTGGTGAAGAAACCAGTGCTTCCACTTTCCTGAACTTCAACATCACACGTCATAAAGCCAAAGCAAATGCTGTAAGCGCATTTTTTCAACATGGTTGGTCTCCATTAGAAAAGACATAAAGATACTGGGACAGGCAGGAGTTGGCATTCAGTCTGACCCTCTTCTGCAAATCAGCCCACAGATGCTCTCTGGTTGACAGTGTCCCTAATACCACATAAGGGCAGCAGACCTGGACTTAAGTGTTGCATAATCAGCAGAATGACCTGATGCCTCCAATAACTAAGAATGTAATGTCCCATTGCACAGATGTTTTAAAAATTAGTGCCAGATGCAGATTTATTGAATTGTATCAAAACGAAACAGATTTTTTGGTAGAGAATAATTGCTTAATAATTTAGTCTTTGACAGCTGCGTTTGAGCAGACTGCATTTGATATTTTGAGGCTTTAGTAGGTTTTCTAACAGGTCTTTTCTTCATACATTTTCCACATTTGCAGCCTTGTTCACTGACGATCTTTTCTCCATGTCTTTATTGGCCCTACACATGATATGGTACAGCTTAAGCCTATTGAACGTTTGAGAATCTGACAGCGGTAAGCACAGCTTTGTGGAGCAAAACAAGTTCTATGTTTTGTGCTACAAAAAGAATTCAGTCAGACCTCAAATAATTGAAATTGTCTCTTAGTCATGCTCATGTGCCTGATGCATGCCTTCTGATTTTTTTCCTGTTGGCTCACATTAGCAGATGTTGTGCGTCACTACCTGGAGCTGGATGATCTAATTCCTCCACTTTTAAAGGGTCACTTCACTCCATTCTTTTAAATGCTGTAGGGATTCTTATGAAGAACATTAGGTAAGATACTTCTCATTGAAGGATGGGTGTGATTCAGTGGTCCCCAGTGAAAGCATTCTGTCTGGGTCATGGGCTGCTGGTTGTTAAGAAAGGAATCTCTCAAATTTCCTGCTCTGTCCTGTGTAGTTATCTGTTGGATTTATTCCAGCACAGACTCACTCCTGCCAAGAATTGTATTTTACCATTATCCATTTGACATTTTAGTGCCGGTCCAGCAGACTAAAGCTGTCGTGTAGTATACATCCTCCTATTGTCTTACTGTGTCTATTAATAGGTAAAGGGTGGGACACAATAGATGGTACCATAAAATAAACTGCTGTTACACACATGTGTTGGATAATAAAAGCAGATGGATGTGTTTCCTTTATTTCTAAGTGTATATTTTTGTAAGTACTTGTGTTGGACCATTTGTTCTTGCTGATACGGTTGCTACTGTTATTGATCGATCGTGTGGCTTGGAGAATGGATGGATGGATACATGTGTTGCTTCTGCTGAGTTTCTGTTGTGTAAAAGTGCCAGGGGCTCAGTCTTGCTGCTAAGCCCCTCCCTTCCCCCCCTCCCCCCCCCTTTTCCCCCCCGGACACACACACATGGTTGCTCTGCAGTACATACTCAGTGTAGGAAAAAGCAAACTCCTATGGGCGGAAGTTCTAGTTGTGGAAACAAGCATACCGAGTCGGTTGCTCCTAAAGCACTGGTGGTTGAAATGCACCAGCAGCTTATCATCTAAGCAATATTGTGCAGCTTTGTTTCTAAACTATACTAAAATCTTTATTTTAGGCAACCACAGAGTTCAGGGAATGGTTGTTTGATCTTGGTTAAGCTCAAAGGTGGTTAAGCTCAGTAGTAAAAAGCATTGCTAATGTTACTGAGCCAACTATACACAAAGTATCAAATGTCGCCTGACGGGGGTTTGGGTTAGTTTGTGAGCTCATGGAGGCCCCCCTAACAGGCTAGTGACTCATGCAGTTGCCCCCCTGGTGCTTTTTTGTACAGAGGGGCTACAGTGAGATTCAACAAAGTTCTGTTGTTGCCATTTTTAATGAACAGGATACATTTTCTAAAAGTTGAATAACAGAACCCTCTATACTGGAAGGGACCTGTGTGAGAGTAAAAATGCATTAGGTGATGCTGGCCCAGAGCAGAGGGAGCTATTGGCTCCACAGTCTAGATGGGTGGATCACAGTGTGTTGCTGAGTCATCGAGGGCACACAGACAGTGTTCATCTTGACAGATGGTCCAGGTGAAGTGATGCTGAGTGATGCTTGAGCCCTCCCTCCCACAGCTCAGCTCTTTAGATGCCACAGGCCTGGCACTCCTGGATAATTTATAACACCTACTTATATATCCATTGTAAGAGGGACTCGCTGCTGAGAGATGGTCATTCACATTTGTTTCATAGTATCTTTATCTTACTCTGGACATCCCTCCTCTGCATTTAGCACAGACTGAAAAACTTGATCACAGCAGAGATATGATGGTCAATGAATAGGCATCAACAAGAACTGTTCATTAGAACGATTAAGCAGGGTTTGTTACTTTTCAGATGTGCACAGTGGTGTGCTCCTTGGTGGAAATTGTCCTTGAGGGCATGCACACATCACTGCTGATCAATTAACATGACCCACACTACAGGCCAGAACTATATCACCCCATTTCCTTTCTGCAGCTGTAAAATGACACAGTAGAAGACGATCCATTTACCCAATGTCATCCATATCCCAAATAACTGCCAGAATATGAAATGTCAGTGTAAAAAATGCTCGGAGAATATCTTTGAGGAGGGATCAAATGTTTTTCTGCCTTCGCTTTATTACATTTTCAGTTTTATTTTGCTGAAAAATAGTTTAATCACTTACATTTTATAAGCTTCACAGTGGATTTTTTTAAATCCTATTTGATAATAAAATATGCCCTCATGATGCCTGTCACATTGCCCACAGTGTGACTACCGTACTCTTTCTAAGTTAGCCTTTTCAAAGTAAAATTTGATTTTATTTAGTACTGCTATGCATGCATGCATTTGCTTTGATGGGTTTATGCATGGTGTCCTGGATGCGTCCAATTCCTGAAGATAGCATCATTCTAAAAATACTGTATGTGTAGACTTGGTGTACTCTGTGTCTGCCAGCAGCAGAAATGTATTGAGCTGTGGTTGCTTGTCAATGCTCGCTCTCATACTGAGTCAGAGGCTTTTGTGGCACTAGCTGCTGGGCCCAAGATAGCCTGCCAGCTTTTGGAGAGCTTTTTGAGAATTCTGATGACCTCAGATCCTTGGAGGAAAACTTGGAGAGTTTAAGATTTTTTTGCTTGTACCAGTATGTTTTTAACTCTAGCCCCCACTGTTGTTATAGACTGTAATGATAATTGCAGCCTTTGGCCTAAATGCCATATAAAATAATGGTGACTCATTTTTTTTAATGCTCTACTGAAGACATACTTTTAGCTTATTTTTCTGACACCATTTTATGTGTAATGGTCCAGGCCAGAGGGACGGCATGCTAAGATAGCTTAAGAAAAAGTGCTGGGTGTTGGTTTGCAGACATCCCAAGGTTATTACAAGCGCTATAAATGCTGG
Organism: Ambassis agassizii; assembly: GCA_036025115.1. Taxonomy (NCBI): domain Eukaryota; kingdom Metazoa; phylum Chordata; class Actinopteri; family Ambassidae; genus Ambassis; species Ambassis agassizii. Next base: position 3,600 of record JAVQJX010149435.1, read on the forward strand.
AAGGATGGTGTGCTGTAAACTCTAGAGAGACCTGGCTGAGAGGCCACCAATGTCACCACATTGTCTGTGCACTGGAAGGGATGCTTCCTGTGTTTTAATTGCTGTAGTAACACAAGGACACACATCCTGTGTTAGTGCCTGTTTGAAAGAGAAGGTGGCGTCAATAGAAATGAGACCTACCAGTCAGTGTTTTATTATATGTACACTACATAATTACTCTATCCTTTCTGAGTGTCATGTTTTGATGTTAATAAAAGTTGGTGTAGATATTGGATAAAGGTCAGATTCCTGCATGTGGTATCTTTGGATAAATTGTGTGTAAAAGGTGTGTATAATGAAACTGGCATCATCAGTCAAGTGTCCTGAAGGGCCCTTAATGACCCTGACTGGACAACAGGCATTAGCTATGCTAGGTTTGGTATCTGTTGGTCTTTGTTTCTAGACTGTTGAACAATACAGTAGTGTATTTATGTATTACAGGTGATTTTTCACGTGTGCAGTCGAGCTTTAAACTGGATATTAGGCACAGTAAAAGTTTCCACTCAGCTAAAGTTTTTCATGATGCTATCACAGTGTGACATTTACTGCACTGAATATGTGGGACATTGACTTCCAATGTGAAAGCTAAAAAAAACAATCTCAATCTCACTTGTTTTTTACACCTTTAAAAACATTTAAAGAAATGTTTATTTTCTGTCCTTCCTAGGAGCCATTTGAAGATGGCTTTGCCAATGGTGACGAACTGACGCCGGCTGAGGAGGCTGCTGCCAAAGAAGCAGTCGAGTCCAAAGGAGTGGTCAAGTTTGGCTGGATTAAGGGAGTGCTGGTGAGTAATTTTTTATCAAAAAAAGTTAGTTAATTTACTTATTTATTCAGAGATATCTCACCACTCTAAATCATCCCCAGACACTGTTGTGTTTCACAGTGTGAGATGAAGCAGTTCATGCTCAGTTTAATCAAAGTAACATGTTAAATTCTGTGTTTTGCATGCTGATAGTTTTATTGTTATAAGTGGTTAGTTGAAGTTACTGAAGTGGACCACAGGTGAATATAATTTGAGCAGCGTGTACAAGTAGGTGACACCCTTTTGAGACTTTTGGGGTCTCAGTGTGAATTACTGGTGGCCCGGCCTACACGTGGTTGGTTGGCTGCTGCTGAGTTAAGCCACTGAGAGAGAAATTCTGCAGAGCAACTGAGAGACCGGTTTGAATTATGTTGAAAGTACAGTCAGCAGAGGATGAATTTTTCATGTTAAGACGTGTCTGGATATCAACATCCTGCTCTATTTTGACATGAGACTTCCACTGTAATATAAACCTTACACTAATTCTCACATTTCCTGATTCGTAATGACATTTATCAAGAAGTAGTGGTGCAGGATATTTTCATAGAAATGATCTTAAGTTTGTTAGCTGATGTCTGTAGGAGTGTAGGTGAGGCAGCTAACACTCTGTACTAGGGAGAGATTCGTAACATTGAGGAAATAAAGCATGCAGACTACAAAAACAAAATAGAAGACTAGAGTGCAGCTCTGTTGACCGCAAGAGAGAAGGAGAGAAACATGGTGAATTAAACATAATGTTGTAAAACTAAATTATGTCATTTTAATTCAAATTGACAGATAAACCTTGAACCTTCTGTTTTCTTCTTATTGACACAAGCCACATGTACTTTTAGTTTCTTTCTCTGCACTTATTATCGTCAGTCTTTTTGAATATGATATTTTGAAATCTTTCTGTGTGGTTCTGATGCATTGAAACTCGTCATCATAACACTAATAACATCAGCATCAAAGCGACTGTGAAACTTTTGTCCATCACTATTAAAACCTGACTCTTGATGTGAACCTGCACGTCTTCCTCTACAGGTCCGCTGCATGTTGAACATTTGGGGTGTGATGCTCTTCATCCGCATGTCATGGATTGTTGGTCAGGCTGGAATTGGTAAGTTGGCATCCCATATTAAGAGCTGACCATGTCCGTGTGTTTGCAGCGTTTAAAGAGGTGTGTGTGAAAACATTGTTGCTTCACAGGAAAGGGTAGACACTGCAAGACACCCTGTTCCCTTTGTAAAAATTTTTGTAAATCATGAAACACTATCCAGCTAAGCTATCCATCTATCTAATAATAAGACTGATTACGTTTTGAATCAGCTTGTAGATGAATATTTTCCAATCTCTGCACACGATAATGTGTGTACCAAAAGCTTGTGCATTCTTATTGAGAAATAATAGAGGATGTGTTTTGTTATTTTGGTCAAGTGACCTTTCTATGACCCGTTTTCTTTCTTATTTTGGCACTCCCTTTTTAATAAATATGGATACAAGAGAAATAACGCAGTCGACTTTAACTGATCCGCAGCCAATTTTTTGCTCCTGATATGAGGGACTGCCGAGAAATTCAAATAACACTGTCCAGAAAAGTTACCAGACCGTGGCATGCAGCCTGTGTTTACTGACATTTCTGTGTTGAGCACTCTGTTTGTTACTTTCTTCATTCACACTCAACACATCTCCACACTGACCCCCATCCACTTGTTGATAATTCTCCACTTTGATGTGAAATATCACTACAAAGTGACACATGTGGCAGACTTGACCGCCTGGTTTCGTGGCTGTTACTTTTCACAGAGCTCTCCGAGTGGTTGGAAGGCCAGCTTGAAAACTGTTAACTGTGTTGCACATTCTTTTTTTAAGCAAGTGTTCTCTTTCTGCAGCTTTCTCCTGTGTGATTGTCCTCATGTCCACCGTAGTGACAACCATCACCGGCCTCTCCACCTCGGCCATTGCCACCAACGGATTCGTACGAGGAGGTATACATTACTGTCCTTCTCCTGAATGGGAGGTTACCTGTTAGTCACAAACAGGAAGCAGCACACAGTGTTGTCTTCCTGTGGAGCAGCAGGCTCTCGCATAACATTTGACTCCTTTCTGCTGTTTGGTTTGGAACGAGGTAATCCATCTGTGTGATTCTAATCAGCATGCCCTCCTATCAGTCATCCATCACAGTGTAGGGTCAGGTGCAAAGCTTTATTTGGAGTCAAATCAAAGAAGAGTTAAAAACACATCTTTCCCTGTTGTCCCAGTGAGAGGAGAAATTCAATGAGTTTCCAGATTGCAACACTGTGTCGAACTGAATAGAGTAGTGGTCACACAGACCAGGTGGTCTGACACTGATATTTACTCATTCCTCAGTCACTGGGTCAAGAAAAAAACAGGTGCAGCTAATTCAATATTTCATAGAATTTGAGATGATTAAATCATGTTTGAGTACGTATAATGTTTTTGTTTTAACACAGCTGGATTCAAATGTTTCACCACGATTGGCTGGGAAAGAACGTTTGGTCTCTTTGAAGTTGTTTTTGAAGCGATGAAGTTTCACAGTTTAGGTGATGAAGAATGGTTCCCTCACATTAACTGCATGCTGCAGCCCATTAAAAATATGGAGTCGCAGTTACACGACATAAGACGAGAAATAAATCACGATAACGAAACGAATGATAATAATAGAATATTGAACAAACATAAATGTAATTCATATAAACACAATCGCTTGTGAAATGTTTAGCACAGCGCTAGTATGTGTCCAGCATGTCTTAAAAGTGAAAGCAGGAATGGAAATGACATTAACACATTTAAACACTTGCTTTTCAAATGTGTGAAGTCACTGCAGATCACAGTACAGGATGTTCCAGTTTTTCAGGTGTTGAAAAAAACAAATCCAGGAAGAATCATGGATTCATGAGGCTGAGGATTTATCGGGAATCAAAACAGTACGAGTATGAGGAAGGACTACATAGCCCGAGGACATTATAGTGCTGTAGAATAAGGCTGAGTTTAGATTTGCATGTATTTGATTGGCTCCTGCTGAGCCTTTCTAGAAATGTCCTATTGTCTGGAAGCCTGGTTCAGATTTTCACTTTAATGGTCCTGCTGAAATTAGGGATAGGGCTCTGTCTGAAGACGCAAGATATATGGCGTCTCCTCTTGTACGGCAATGGGTCATTCCAAAAAGATAATTGGTCTTATTTCATGTTTGTCAGGTTTTAAAACAGATTAGTGACTCTCTTAATTTAACTTCTGAGGCATTTGGTATTTTCCATTGTCAACAAGCTCCAGTGGGTGCTGAGCTGAAACAAAAGTCTTTCCTGGATTTCTCTTGGTAACTCTAAGCTGCTTTGTTGCAGGTCAGTATGTATGACTGCATACTAAAGCCCAATGATAGGAACTGCATGCCAGCCAGACACGCTGTGTCAAACAGCTGATTGGCAGTGCGATATGTGATCCTGGAACTAAAATAACCCTGATGTGGACAGGAATGCTCTGGAAACCTTTTCCAACTGTTGGTCATGTGCATCTGTGCTGTTCTTAAACACACCACACTGTGCTGAGAGAGTACATAATTGGTGCTAATTGTGCTAATGGAAGCCACCGATGGCCTTATTTGGTCCAACAACTGAGACTGAGGTGGCTTTTCAAGTGGATGAGTCAGACTCCAAGTCTGGTCATCACTCTTAAAACTACATGTATGAATCATCAGTTTGGACCACTTTATATTTTGAAGTAGGCAGGCTAACCATTTCATATCCTAAAGTTTCATTATAATCTTATTGTTTGAAAAAATAGGGCTGATTAAAAGAAGAGTAAATCCATGATGTCTATTGTCTCTGTTTTTATCAAATGTAAACGTATAACGGTTCATTTCCAGGTGGAGCATACTACTTGATATCGAGGAGTCTGGGGCCAGAATTTGGAGGATCTATAGGTCTGATCTTTGCTTTTGCCAATGCAGTGGCTGTAGCCATGTATGTGGTGGGCTTTGCTGAAACTGTTGTGGACCTTCTTAAGGTTAGTCTGTCTACATCTTATTTTACTTTTTTAACATTAGTTTTCAGAATCAGCACAAGGGTAAGGAGCTGGTCATTCAGACTATTATTACACTGTTACCAACTGCTAATCAATAGTGACTGCTCCTGATAAGGCAAACTCATGGTCTGTTATCCTGAATTATTGCTCCCTAATACAGCTGATGACAGTCTCATGCTATCTTAGGCACATGTGTCCTTCTCTGCTTATGTCATAGTTTAGTTTTACTGTGTGGGAGGATGGGTTCTGTTTAACTCGTCTGAATGCTCGCTCTCAGGATGCAGATGCTATCATGACAGACGACATCAATGACATCCGAATCATTGGCACCATCACAATAATCCTTCTCCTGGGCATCTCAGTGGCAGGAATGGAATGGGAGGCAAAGGTATGAGCACCTCATCTCTGATTTACTGACTAAATCTGCTAAAATAAACTATGTGCCCTGATGTCATGTTTAATTGATTGGGTCATTTCCTTCCTGCAGGCCCAGATCTTCTTACTTGTTGTCCTCCTCACAGCCATCGCCAACTACTTCATCGGTTCCTTCATTTCAGTCAAATCAAAAGAACCTGCAGGCTTCTTTGGCTACGACGGTATGACCACACAGTAACTAGTGTGAACATTTGTACCTACGTATAACCACCCGGTTAGCATCAGCAGGGAAGCTTCATCAGCTCTTTGTTTTCTCCATAGGGTCAATAATGTGGGAGAACTTTGGTCCAGACTTTCGGCATGGTGAGACATTCTTCTCCGTATTCGCCATCTTCTTCCCTGCTGCCACTGGTATCCTGGCCGGAGCCAACATTTCAGGAGACCTTGCTGTAAGTCATCTCTAATGGCTGGTTGTGACGTGGCACATTTAATTAAATCAAGAAAAGCCTTTTTTCTTATTCTTTGTTTTGTGCAGATGAATATAAAATGGATAACAGTAAATGAACTCATGACATTTATTGTGGCAGTCAGGCGATTGATGTCAGCCTCAGTAATAAAATTTAATCCTCTGACGTAGTTTCTGGGCATGTTTCCCTTTAGTCACTGTGGGCTCCGTTATGGTTGTGTGTTGCAGGATCCACAGCAGGCCATCCCCAAAGGAACCCTTCTAGCTATTTTGATCACAGCCATAGTCTACCTGGGTGTTGCTGTATCAACAGGTGGAGTAATAGTAGTACTGATTGTGTTTCTCAGATCATTTTAAAGAGGAAACTGAATGTGTATATAATACTTTCCTAAAACTAGGCTCCTGTATTGTGAGGGATGCCAGTGGAAATGCCAACGACACATTCAGCTCTCAGTTTATGAGAGATAACTGCAGTGATGCTGCCTGTAAATTCGGCTTTGACTTTTCTTCTTGCAAGAGTCAATATAACTGCCCAAAAGGACTCCATGGTGACTTCCAGGTATGAAGAAGCTCAATAAGAAAATATTGTAACTATAACCTCTTATTATTGCCAGTCCAAACACTGCATTTAATGTTGCTTTTAGGTGATGAGCCTTGTCTCTGGGTTTGGCCCCATCATCACTGCTGGAATATTCTCTGCCACTCTGTCCTCAGCTTTGGCCTCTTTAGTCAGCGCACCTAAAGTTTTCCAGGTAAGATCCAAGTAAATCCCAAATATAAGGGACATTTTAATATTCAAAATGTTTTTCCCTATATTATCATTCCCTGGAAGATTCTTGAGAAATCTGTCGGATCATAAACTCACATAAACTTATCTTGTCTATGTTTTGATTCATGAAATGGGAAAACACAAAGAAGCTTTTTTTTTTTTTGGTTACAGATAAAACTCCAGATAAGATGACATCATGTGCTTTTTTTTTTTTTACAGGCACTGTGTAAGGACAACATCTACCCTGGCCTGTCAATGTTTGCTAAAGGCTATGGCAAGAACAATGAGCCCCTCCGAGGATACATCCTGACCTTTGGTATCGCCCTGGCCTTCATCCTCATTGGTACAGACATGAGCATTACTCATCTATACACACACTACATGTTTTATTTTTTTCAAACAGGTCTCTGATTTCAGCATAATGAAATAAAAATGATTTTTGTTTTCTTCTTTCAGCTGAGTTGAACACGATTGCTCCCATCATCTCCAACTTCTTCTTGGCTTCCTATGCCCTGATCAATTTCTCTGTGTTCCATGCCTCACTGGCTAACTCACCAGGTAAGATCAGAAACCTGAAACATAAGAAACATGAGCAGTAAAACATGTTCCATCCAGAGGTTAAGACATCACGAGAGAAGCTACTGATTGTAATCAGACTGTATAGCAGAGTCATGGATTACATGGTGTTAAACAGTGATTATGATGGAAAATGATGTGGTTTCAAAAGGAATTACCCGAGGTACTTGGACATGTCCTGAACTGTGGAGTGCCTCTAAGAGCTTACAGCCAGTGTTTGACAGCTCACATGACAGGCCGATCAGACCAGCCATGGAGAAGTGACCTGAGGCTAGATACACTGCAGTGGCAACCTTTGCCGTATTATTTGCAGAGGCACAAACCAGTGTAAACTAAGTGGTTAAGTTTCAATACTTGTGATCAGAAAACAAGAGGAAACTCATAATCATAAAAAAGCAAGGATAAAGGATTCAATAAAAAAAAGAGATGATCTTCAGACACATGACAGGAGGATGTATCACAAAAAATTCTCTTTAAAAGTGTCTTGTGGCTGGCAATCTATCAGCTAACATGCTATATTATATAACCAAAAAATAACAACAGGAGAATTTTTTGCTGCAATCAGCTGTTCACTGTCAAACCGTGATATTGGTTCGGTTTCATTATTGCCTCTCAGGTTGCAGCCTCTCCTTCTGTCAGTGAATTACAATATTGCTGCACTAAAACCCGTTTCTGCAGAAATGTATGGGACACTGAAACGCTGCCACATCAGATGAGTCATTTTGTATGAATCACTGCTGTGAGTGACAGCTGTATTAAATTGGATCAAAAAGCCGCCGTTATTTTGCAGGCCTTTTTATGTGCAGAGCAGATCACTTCAGCTGTGTTGTTTTGTTTAGCTGTACCGTTTAATGATGGATGCCCAACATTTTTCCAGTAGCAATAATGTTACTGGAACAAGAGAATTATGAACATGAATTATGTCCTGACTGACAGAAATTTCCATTTAGTTGAATTTACAGTCTTCACGCTAATGTTTGTACAGATTAAGTGATCAAGTGATGACATTTGTTTAACCTAAATTAGCATTTTATTTCAGGTGACACTAGGTAAATTTTATTGTGGCATCAACACTTCACTGATTGTTCCATAACCAAGCCGATGAAAAGTCCAATGAAACGTCATCCACAGATCATACATGATTATGATTGTGATATTAGAATCAGTTCAGCTGTATATACTGTACTGTTTTGTGTACAGAATCTGCAAATGAAGGTCTGTAATTAGGTCACCCTAGTTATAGGTTGAGTCATTTTAGATCACTTTGGCTTAATTTCAAATCATGAAATAGAAATAGTAATATTATGGATAAAAAGGGTCTTAGATTTGACACTATATATATTGTAGATTGTGTAAAATGCAGTCAGATCCTGCTCATTAAAAGAATTGAAATGATCCACACAATATTTGTAGACATACATGTAGATTTGAATTCATCTGTGATGATAGATGCAACTACAGGTAAGTGAGAAAGTCTGACTGTGCTGATGTTGGTGAAGTGACACTTAATGACACTCATAGTTGATCTTTTATATTGAGTTGTGTGCTTTCTTTCCCCTCTCGATACCAAAGCTCTAGCAGAACTTCAGGTACAGATTCTCTGTCAGCTTCTGTTTCCTCCAGCAGGTCATATAATTACATGGACTTAAATGGTACATGACTCTTTAGAGGCCAGAGGTAATAGAGACAATATAATGGATTTACTGCCTTTGGAACCACAAACTATAAACACCATTTGGTCCTCTGGCCTCTTTAGGAGCAATTTGCCCGCTCTCTGTAGAGCATGTAAAAGCCTCTGTATGGGGCAGAGAGGGGCTGTCAATGTACCCTTTATGTCCTGTGTTTTGTTTTAGACAGTCATTGTGTAACCACACACTCCAACCGTATCCCATCACTAAAATCCCACTAGTCTAGTTTCTGTGGTACTGGGTAAATAAACACGGTCCCTAATAGCTGGTATAACCGTCTGGTCTCCAGTCTAACAGGCTGCTAACTCCCATTCTTTAACCCCAAGTACATGTCCAACTTTAACGTTATCCATGCTCTTTAACAGCAGCATTTACTTCTTTAAGACCATGTTTATGCTGAAAATCATTGGAAAGGAGGACGACCGCAGTGTCTCCTCATCTTTATCATTGCTGATGATGTAATTTGGTTTGCCATAATTATTAATTTTGTAAAAACACTATGCTCCCTACAAAGTATATTACTCTAATGTCCCAAACATACTTTGCCTTGTTCTAACTTTTTATCCATCATTGCTGCAGGCTGGCGTCCCAGCTTCAAATACTACAACATGTGGGTTTCCCTTGCTGGAGCCATACTGTGCTGTGGAGTGATGTTTGTCATCAACTGGGCAGCTGCTCTCCTCACCAACGCCATCGTTATGGGGCTCTTCATCTATGTCAGCTACAAGAAGCCAGGTGAGGTACCAAGACTGTTGGTTCACACGTTGAAATAAAAAGAGAATATCAGATTAAAATTGTGATATATTTCTTCACAGTCACTGTACATGTCTTCTTATGCTGACAATATTATGAAAAGAACTAAAATTTCTGCACTCCTCAGCTTAGCACTTTCGCCTTATCACTCCAGTAGTCTCACTCCTCTTCCCTTAACCCATTTTTCTTTCAGCAGAGCCCTGTGGCTCAGCGATTAGCACAGCTTTAAACACTTCTATGTGTTAAGACAGGAAGTTATTGCCTTGCACCACCATGTGAGCCAAATCTTTTCTTCATTTCAGGCCAGCAGTGTTTGTCAATAGTTAGCACTCACCACACTGCATAAGAAGTCCCAATATCTTCCTCCTCTGTTGCTCCATGTTTTGTTGTACAGACATAAAAAGGGACAGAACTTGATAAATGATGATACTGATCCTCACCCCACACGCACGTACATGTCCTTGCATCTTTTCAAACACAAAGCTGACCTTGCAGCTCTGAACACACACCTGTGTGCACACTCAGTTTGACATACAGCTACACACACATCGGACGCTTTTTTACTGACTCTAACGCTGCATGGGTCAGACGGTCTGTGGTCCAGCACGCCGACACGTAAACACACTTGCTAACTCCACTCTGTGTTTCTGCCTGCATGCAACCATTCCTCCAGATGTGAACTGGGGCTCTTCCACTCAGGCTCTGACCTACCACCAGGCCCTGACCCACACTCTGCACCTCAGCGGAGTGGAGGATCATATCAAAAACTTCAGGTAACAAAACACAAATGTCTGCTGTTGTAGCTGAGCCAGGCAGTATTTTTGTTAAATAACCATGCTGATCAGATCATTTGTTGGCATGCTGAAATATTATCCATAAACCGAGCATGAATAAGTGCTGTAGCTGTAATCTGACTATAATGGCATGGAAAAGCCGACTCACAAGGTTGCTGGTAATACGACACTAATGGGTAAGATCATACATTAGAAATTGTGTGTGAGCTGTTGTATGTTTCATTGCACCCCTGGGTAGAGGTGTAGAGGGTATAAACAAGGTCAGAAAGCTTGTCAGTTTCCCACTATATAAATATCAAAGTTTTGCCTCAGTAAAATAGTGTGAAGATATGTTATCTTTTTTTGATCAAAAGAATCCATAGTAGAGTACAGAATTTTCTTCTTGTAGATATTTATAGGTTATTTCTTATAAATTTATAACCCAAATAAAATTGTCTGTTCAGTATTTTTTTCATGTTTTTCTGTACATTAGATAGATTAGATGTGTCTGCTGAACATGAAATACCTTTTCCTAAAGCTGTTTCTGCAATTTAATCCAGAGAATCTTGTGTTATTTATATATCCACCCACATGTTGCATGTGTTCAATCCCCTCATTCTCTGAAGGCTTGCACATGCAGTGCATGGTTCAGTGGTGTTTTGGAGGACTCGTTAGTGACAGTGTGCCTTTGGGCAGTTCCCATGGCAGCAAACCAAGCAGGAGATTAAACGGCTTCTGATGGTGTCTTCAGAACAACTCGTGTGTTCCTCTGAATCCTTCTTGTCTCCTCTCACTGCCTCCATTAAATCCCCTGGTGCTTAACATATTTGCTTTGATGTGCGCTACTCTACTTCTGTTTTCTTATTTGTGTGTGTGTGTGTGTGTTAAGACCACTGTGAAGGTCAGGAGAAAACAATTAGTGCTGTAAATGTTATGGACAAATATGACATCCATTTAATCGTTCAGATTATGTGACATTTTTGTTTTCTTTTGGCTGTGTCTGACTATAGACCCCAGTGTCTGGTGATGACTGGATACCCTAACTCTCGTCCTGCCCTTCTGGATCTGGTCCATAGCTTCACCAAGAATGTAGGCCTGATGATCTGTGGACATATTCGCATGGTGAGCTGGCACGAAAACCACAAATGCTCCTAAATCACTTCAGAGACCCTTCATGCTCCAAAATCAGATGAATATATTATTGATGAAGGCAACTTATGAAATATTGCAGCTGTTCTGTTTTTAAATAGAGGCTTTTAGGCAGACTGTGTGGTGTAACGTGTTGACTCAGTTCCCCCACATTAATTAATCAGTGATTCTTATAATTACAAATGCTGGCTTGAATTTGTAACTGCTGTTAAATAGCTTCTTTAGAAGTCAGATTATGCTACATCAATCAGAAGTGTTTTGGCCAACTGTTTCACCCAAGAGAGGCTCATTGAGTACCATGCAAACTGAAGGAGAGGCTTATCTTCCCTCTGAGGGCCTCTGGATTGGATTGCACCAACTATGTGACAGACCATTATTTAGTGTGGCTGTTGAGTCTACTAAACTCTTGCGTTGATTTAACTCATGCTGTTTCTTGTTCCTGATTGGCTGACAGAAATCTCACATAGTAAACGGTAGCTCTGCATGTTTACAACGAGCTAACCTTAGCTAACATTGTTGTCCTCCAGCTTGTGACTGCACTCAATCAGTGTTGTGCCCTTAGCAATATATTTTTTAGTTCCCTTTAGGCACAGCTCTGTAATTCTTACCCGTCTTTTCAGACGGCAGAATATTACAATGAATCACATTAGAACTCAGAGATGAGCACATCAGTGAGCCACGGCGCAGTATACACAGTGTAAAAGGCCTTTTACAAATCTCCAGCTGGGCATAAAGGCTTCACAATGGAAAAGCCGTTTTGACGGGATGAATGCAGGCTCTGTGCAGTGTAGCAGCTTTTTGGCTCAGTGGAACCTGCACAAGTGGCCTCTGATCTGCCCTCCTGCCTGTTTCTATTGCTTCCATTAGGACGCGATAGTCCTGAAATGGAGATCACACACAGTAAATGGTGTAAACGTTCCCAGCATATGGCATCACATTTTCCTGGCTGAAATGCAGCTGAAATGAATAATCCAAACCAAATTAAACTCATCATACTCTGATTAAATTAATCTACTACTATTTTTTTTTACTTTCTTTGAGAGATTTGTCAGGATGATCATCTGCTCCCATATTTTAATATTGAGAAATGTAAGGTTCTGGGATTTATTAAGTTTGTGTGCTCCCCCCCATAGGGTTACAGACGGCCAAACTTCAAGGATCTCACAACAGACCAGGCCCGGTACCAGCGCTGGCTTCTAAAGAACGAGACTAAAGCCTTCTACACGCCAGTGTTCGCAGAGGACCTCAAACAGGGCTCTCAGTATCTGCTCCAGGTAGGAAAATGGCACAGATTCATTCCGAGGAAGTACAGTTCAAAACACATGCCAGCTAGTATTAACAGGCAGCAGCACTGGCTCACTCTGCTCTGTTTGTTGGTGTTATAAAGCACATGCTTCTAATGGCACATTTTCACAATGCTTCATCAGTGGTGCCAAGAAGAAATGTTTGAAATGATTTTTCCCTGGCTACTTTGAATCATTGTGTGAGAGCAGCTGTAAAGCGGATTGTAATGGGAGTTTCCTTAAACTGTCTCAAATGATCTCAATTTGTGTTATTTCTGACTTGCAGGATCAGACACACAGGATCTCATTAGGCCGTGCTGTCCTCTTTTGACTTTTTTTTTTCTGG
>JAVQJX010149514.1:0-16345 GCA_036025115.1 Ambassis agassizii
GCCAAAAATACTCCTTTTTAATCAGATTTCTACGATCTATTAACCCTTTCTGCTGTGATTATTGTGTGAGGCTTGAATTATTTATCATGTCAAGCAAAAACATGCATCAGGACTGGCAGTCAATAACAATACATAAATCCAACCCAACCATTCATATAGGCTTCTGATTTGAGTACAGCACGCATGTTGAACGCTCCTCCCCCACATACTGTCTTAAAGCCTCTATAGGCTTCCACCCACCATCACTGCTAACACATGTGATAAAGTACAGCGAGGCACTGCACAAGTCTGAACACATGGTGCTTTGCATATACAGTAAGCGCCTCATGTATGGTGACTGTTTTCAAAGAGACAGATATGGATGGAGACCTCTACTAGCCAATACTCTTAAGTGGTGTACATCTCCCAATGGGAGAAAAGCACTAATCAAACCCCCAGAGGCTTTCATCCCCTCACTGTGGCTACATGCCATAGTGAGCTGTGGTAATCAGACTGCAACCTTCTTCTGAACCCAACGTTTAACAAGACACGACGGCTGCTTGTTAGACTATAGAGGAGCTCCTTTGATAATATATTTAGTTTGATGATAAGGTAGGGAAGCATAGCAATTACTCTGGAGGTTTTACTTATTATTTTTGTGTCTTTGTAGGAGCTTTAAGATGCTAAGAGTATAACTGACCACTGTAACGGATTAATAAATGTTATTCTGTCTTATCAAAAAACCCTGTGACTGTTCCTGTGTTGTGTTTTGGAGTGCTAACAGCTGAGGAGACAAACACAAAGAGATTTGTGCCGAAAATAAACTCTGGTCATGCTCTCTTGCAGTTTTTTTTCCCACCTCTCCATATCCACTTCTCTTAAACCCTCAGATTCATTCACTAAGGATCTCATCTGTTCCAAAGTGTTCTCAGTCTTTGGCCTAAATTAGTCTCTTTGAACAGCAGAAATGAAGTGACCCCACCAGCAGATCTGCCTTGGAGCAGGCTGATGGAACAGTGATGCATCTCTTCACCAGCATGGAAATGAACTCAGCTGGAGCTGGTGGTGACATCCAGCTAGTTTAGCCAATCAGAGGCAGACACAGAGCAGCTGGAGGAGGATCCAAAGGCAGAGTAAGGTCAATGTGATATTGGGCTAAATGGTGACACCTAGTGGTTTCAGAGAGTAACTACAACATGGCTTATATTTATATCTTATGTGATGGTAAACTCTGACTTTTCTCTTCACTTTGTGATGCTACAGTAGATAACAGCAGCCATGTTTTACTGTCAAAATAAATATGATTAATATCAGAAAGCAAAACATGACATGTAGCTCCTTTATGAATATTAATAACAGGTATGACCCAATAGACAAATAATAGCTTCTAATAATTAGCTGACTCATTGGCGCACACATCCTGGTCACTAATACCTGCAGCCTCATTTCCAAAAATGACTTCTTCTCCTTTATCATCATAACAATTATCATCATTTGTCCAAAGCTCCCAGTGGGAATAAATGTCTCTGCTGAAGAGGGGCACATAACTTTTAAAGTTTTAATATTCTCTGTACAGACTGAACTTCTGACTTCTTCTGAGAGAGAATAATAAACTGGTCCAGTGGAGCAGTTATGGAGCAGCTGAATAGAGTTGACGTGGAGATTTGGGTAATCTGACTGTCACATGGTCGTCTGTCTACTAAGTAGCTGCAGTGAGACATCGCTGCTCTGTCGTCATCCCCTAAACTCACTGAACTCCTGAAATTCTCGGCTCCTCTGCGGGCCCTCCTCCCTCCTCCTCTAATTTTCTTTCATCCCTCCTTCATTTCATACACACAGCCTGTTTCAGCTCCCGTCATGTCCTTCATCTGTCCGACCTGCCTCATTTAATTTCTTTCTTTCTCTCTCTGTTCTGCTGAGTCATGGCCACTGAAATGGTTGCTGTGGGTGTTGTGGCACTGATGTTACCATGGCAACCGGCTGGCGGCTTCATCTTGCAAAGGGTCAGATCGCAACACAGTCTAGTGGTCAACGATGAAAACAGCAGCTAGTGTTCTTATTGGATATATAAGGTTGATACTGATTTACATAGATTAAAAAAAGTAATGAAAGGTACTCATTATTTTTTGTCTTGGGTGTCATGCATGACTCAGGACTCAGTGGTAATGGAAGTCCTGCTGTAAAGACTTAACAGAGGACAGCCTGTCTGCAGGCTTCAGGGGTGGAAATTATTC
The DNA here is from genome assembly GCA_036025115.1 of Ambassis agassizii. Classification (NCBI taxonomy): domain Eukaryota; kingdom Metazoa; phylum Chordata; class Actinopteri; family Ambassidae; genus Ambassis; species Ambassis agassizii. Next base: position 2,214 of record JAVQJX010149514.1, read on the forward strand.
CACATCAGGACTGTCTAGACTAAACATGCCTCTCTTTAGAGAGCAACAACAATGCACAAGACTTCAGACACTTTCTGCTCATTATTCATGCATTTCTTCTTTCACAGTGGTTCCTGAAGCTATGAAGGCAAGAGGCAGCATATTTTACATTTAATCAGGATGAAGAGCTCTGAGGGAAAGCATGGACATGTTGTCCCCTGTCCTCATTGTCCTCCATTGTGCCAAAATAAAGCCAAAGCGTGTCCTCGTGTCATGTTTGGAGGACGACTTTCACCAAGGGCTCGCTCAGAGAGGCTGCACTCAGGATAACAACATAATTAAAAGCACACATCAAGGCCTGAAGACCTTCAAACTCAGAGACACGCTGAGCTCTCTAAAAGACATGACAGAAAGCTAACTACCACAGCATGTTACCATAACACAACTGAGGGCTCTAACAACCAGAGAACCAACTCAAGAATGTAAACTCACACACTTTGAGTTCCAATCCAAGATCAAAAAACCTTCTGTTACATAAGTCTTTAATGCTTAGTCAGCACACACACAGCTAAGCTCATCATGGCAGCCATACAAATGTTAATCCTGACAGCTGGACTGAGAGCAACCCAGCTATTTGTTTTCATTTAAAACCCAGATTCAGTCATCAGTAATGACTTGTGCCATAACTTAATGATTACATGATCAACTAGTGGTATCCGCTGCATCATGGAGGTCTGATATACATATACAGACATACACACACATAGCCAGAGGCTGCAGGAGAACATGTTACGTCCACAGACCTGGAAGTGAAGGATGATGGTCCAGATGAGGCCTAATGTCAGTTTGGGGTTCCCATCAGTGATGTCATCGTTCCTGATGTTCACGAGTTTGACCTAAAAAAACATTAAAAGAACGACGATGTGACAGGCAGCACCAAAACACCCTACTGGACAGCAGAGAGGTAAGAATACTACTCATCCTTATGTGCATGTTAAGGATTAACAATAATCTCCACCTATGATGTTCATGAAGTATAATAGTCTCTCTGTTAGATCACATTGTAAACGCAGCCTGAATAATTAGACGTGCAGTGAGACTAAGAAAGGACTCAGAAGGAGGAACTGTCAGCCCCTCCAGGGAGAAGATGAAGGTGCGGTTACAGAGAGATGGGATCTGGTGAAGAATGTGCTGAAAATGACTGTATGTATTGCACAGGCTGGCTGGGAGAAGCTTGTAAATGACTTTCACACATATTATCACACTCAGACACCTGAAAATGACTCGTTACATAACATCAGCCACACATTTAGTCTGGACTAAATGTTCTTTTTATTATTCCAAAAGAGAAGAAAAATCATCATGGTTTTCTTAAATTTGTTTTACGAAATCATATATTAGCAATACTATCAAAGTAGTGTTTTTCCATACTCTAGTATGAGTGAATCTATTTACCTGTCTCTGTTTGAGGAAGTCCAGCGCGATTTGGACATTCTGCAGTCGATGAAATCTCATTCGCCCCTTTTCTCTAGGCTACAACAGAAAAGAGCAGAAAACAATTAGGATAACAAACAAACACTCTGTTTTAATGCACGCAAACACAGAAGGCAGCAGTGCAAATAATAAAGCTGATTTCAATCAAACTGTGACGTGAAATGATCCTCTGGGAGGCGCTGTCTTCAACAAGAAGGTGTTAAAGACATGCCAACACTGTGGAGCAAACCATGCCGGGTTTATAGCATGAAAAATGCAAACTTCTTAATTTTTTCTGTCTATCAGCAGATTTTCAAAAAACAAACACACACACACACAGTTTAAGGTTCAGAGGGAGAAAAATGCAGTTTCTGAAAAGTCACACAAACTTTTTGCTGCAAAGAGTTCATGAGTAAAGTGCAGGATGCAGATGTGGGCTCACACTGTGCTGGTAAAAAAGAGAAGGCACACTCAGGATTAGTCATCACATCAGAGGAGAACAGAGGAGACCAGAGCAGAGGAGAGGAGAGGAAAAGTGAAAGAGTTTGTGTTTTATGCGTTTACTATGTGCCAGACTGAAAATGATTCACTAAATTTGTAACACTCAAACACATTCAAAATGTTTTATTATAATAATTATGTTTAAATCTTTAATTGTATGAACTCTCTTATAATCTCTGTTTGGAATATTACTCTAGAATGCTATAATGTGATACCTACTGTGGTGCGCATTTCATGCACAAACAGCAGAGCTCTGTTGAGTGAAAACATCTCTGTAACTCACTTCCTTGATTTGGGATTTTTGGTGGCTGTCCTGTTGCACTTTTTATTTGTTTATCTGCAAATGTATAAAGTACACTAACATTTAAAGGAACAGCTGAGCTGCTGCAGAGCTTATCACTGTAGACCTGATTTTGGGCTGAGCTGTCCCTTTAAAATGAAATGTAAATATGTAATATACCAAAACATATTCATGGTGCTGTCACCCAACAGAATGATGGCCTCCATGTGGTGTCATGTCTCATGTACAGCGCAGTTTTATTAAACAGTGGAAGAGCACTCTCATGCAGCCTCACAGCTCCACCAAACAGGGCAGAGGGGTGAAGCTGAAAGGGTCAAAGGTCAGAAGTGACAGGGTGAGCAGTGGGAAGGCAGAGCGTTATCAGTTCGAACATACTCCCTGAGCTCCTTCCTCCTCCTCATCCTCCCCTCCGAGCAAGATGAGAGGGGGGGCCCGCGAGGCGTATGCCCTTTTCGATGGAGGGCCGCTCTTCTGTTGCTATGGTAACAGAAGGGTGGAAATGCACAGGAAGAGAAAAAAAAGGGAGGAGGAAGAGAGAAAGATGAGATGTGGCACGAGAACTGTTGGATCAGAGGGCGGGAGGAGGGAGACTGATGGAGAAAGCAGTCCTTCAAATTCAAAGAAAAACAAAAAAACACTTCCATATGACAACAGATGATGTTACAGCGCAGCAGAGTGAGTGTTGACCTCTTTCCGTTAGAACATCTCTACTGTTGTGTCAGTGTGTTGTGGAGGCGACACCGTGTGCAGACCAGAGTCAGCAGTCAGATTCTGTTAGTCTACCTGTCTGCAACTAAACTGTTCTGCGTCACATCGAGGCTGTCTGTCTGTCTGTCTGTCTGTCTGTCTGTCAGCATTAGGACTAAGACTCTTACGTCATCAGCACTTTGCATGACTGTAAGTGACTTACACCCGCTGATCTAGAAACGTCAGGTTGGAGCAGACGCTGGAGCTTGCTGCCTCCTGAACTCCACTGGTTTTGTGATGTGTATGCACTGAAATGGGTGTGATGGAGCGAGGGAGGAGTGCATTATGGATAATGTTACAGTGAGAAAAAATGTGTGTAGAGAGGTAAAGTCCATACCAAAGTGACTCCTGAGAGGACCTCCAGCAATGAAATGAGGTTGTGTCCATCCCTCAGGTCCTCGTACAAGTCTGTGATGTGCTTCCTCACCTGTGAGAGGGTGAAGGAAAGGGGGAGGAGGGGGGAGGAAGAAATATAGAGAGAGAAAGTTAATTCCCCGATCCAATCGTCCCTCTGTTGACTCAACACTGTGACATCTGTCAGGCCGATCGCCCCGCAGCTGACAGGGCTGCTGATAGCGGTCGCCAGGACAACTAAAATGAAGCCAGCAGCTGTGGCCTGAGTTGCCATGACATTGCCATCCACAGTGAGTGGGGGTGGGCTGTCACTGGTGGCGACTGCTGACATGGTGACTCAGCAGCCCGGCTGCGCGATCAGCCTCATTGCTGGTTATTGTTTGAATGTGGGACACTCACAGAGACAGGCTGAGCACAGAGGGGAGTCAATCATTACAGGAAAGGAAACTACAGCTTCACACACACATTACATCACAGTGGTTTATTGTTTATTTGTCTTTTGCTAATTGTAGTAATTTGGCAGAGACTTGAATGAAGCAAAAGCCTTGAGGTTATTTTATAAAATAAATAAACTATTAAAACAACAAAGAATCTGACTTTCTAATTCTCCACTTAGACACAGAGACACTAAAAGTATAAAAAGCCAAATGCAGGGAAACTTTTATTTACCCACAGTAAGAGAAAAAAAAAGTTGGTATTCAGCAAAGGTCAAACATTCCAAACTAAATTGCTTCAAAATGTAGATAATTATAAATGTAGATCCACTAAGGCAAGCAAGGACACATGTCTACCTGCATTACAGTGATTTTCCTGATTCACACTGCACCTCCAGGGGAACAAAGTTCTGCTGCAGCCTGGCCAAAGAACAGCAGCCTGTACTACCACATTTTACCAGGAGAGGGCGAGAGAGGCACAAGAGAAGGCTGCCATAATCACAAAGACACAAAAACAACAGCACTTGTCCTAAATAACTTCTGTTCTAACTTTCAGTTTCTATTCTGGCTCATGTGTGTCACTCTCTCACCCTGCTGTTGCTATGACATAAGCTGATTTAGAGGGGCACTGATGGAATGAGAGCTAATGAGATGACGGGAAGAAATGAGTGCATCCGACACTGACTGGAAACGAGCTGCCATGTGACACAGTGTGTCTCAGTGTCAGAAACAATAAGCTCTGCTGACATGAAGTGTTTATTATCAGTTTACTGGAAGTTCACTGAGAAAACATTAATTACTCATAAAATATAATGCTGATTGATGGAAGTTGCCATCGGTCCTTTACAGTTTAATAACAAATCTTTATGCTAACTCGTACTATCATGAATCAGACGAGCTGTCCGTAAGGGGGAACCTTAGACGAACATTCACGTTTATGTTATGAGCATCCAAAGATGATCAATCAGAAAGTATGACTGCATGACACAACACATCAAAAACCATCACAGATACATCAGCATCTGCAGATTCTCATCTACATCCACGTTTAGACTGAATCTACAGCCTCTGACACTCAGATGGACCTGATCATTGACCTCTTACTTTAGCTGTGAGTTTGGGGATGCTGCTCACACAGCCAGCTGTGATGTGCACTGACAGCAGATGTCAGATGCTTTTGGCAGTAAAGCATAATGTAATAAGGAGGTAATGTGAAGGACGGCGGGCATGCTGACAGCACGAGAGCCTGTGGCACGCTGAAGATAAATGTAGGTCAGGAAATCATTTTCTGAACACCTTTCATCAGCTCACACGGCTTCAAATATTTTGTCATATACCGAATAGATATGATCTGACAGCTATAGTGAAAGGAAAGAATGACAGTCATTATTTGTGCCAATTAAGGATGAGTGTCCTGGACTGACGTGCCGTTTTATGGGATGTGACCTGCCTGATCAGACAAACCTCACACATGGGTCTCAAAAGGGCTCAAATTTCTTCTGACATTTAGTGTAATCATGTCTGCTAAAAGCTAAAGTAAACACAGTCTGAACATGTCTTTAACAAACTGATTTCCCTCAAGCATGTTTAATGATGAATTATGTTTGTGTGCAGTTTTTCTTCTACGCCTCATTTGCTGCACATACATTTATGCTTAAAAGCAAAGACAGACGGCGTATAGTTAAACATCTCGTTAGCTCACTGCGCTAACTGTTCATCAGCATGCCTCCTTCTTAATCCACTGCTGCTGGATTTGTCTTCACTGTGTCAATAACCTGCAGGGTCACAGTGTGTCTCTGCATGCCAGCAGGTAGCTCACAGGACTCTGTTTACATTGGCCCCATGTGCGTGTCTGCACAGTACACACAGGCATACCTGAGCACACCTGAGCAGTCAGAAACCAGCAGAGGATGATGTCACGGTGGAGGAAGCCGAGACCTGTCTGTCCCCTTTTCTGTTTACCTTTGATGGTCTCACCTTTTCTCATGAGCCTTTGTTCTATTGTTTTTTTTATTGCTTGACACATTAGTCTCTGTCTGTCGGTGCTTCTCCTCATAGGGTGGAGGTTTGTAAAAGCAACAGTCTTGGCTTGACAGTCAATAGATGACATAGAGCACACAGCTATTTCACCGTGCTCTCTATTTAAGTGGACAGTTTTGGGACAGATCACTGTGAACAGCAGGAAACATTTCAGCACACGTGAAAAGAGGCTTTCAGAAGCTGTTTGTTCTTCCATGCTCGGCCTCTGTCCCCCTTTCTCCATTGACAGCTACAGACTGTATGCACCAGGCTGTAAACGTTTTTACTGCAGTTTTTGGCTTTTTTTTTTTTCACCACTGAAGTTTGTAAATTGGCTATAGCAGGAAAGATCACACAAATAAAACTCCAAATAACCTGCGTGCTAATGCCAAGGCTGGCAACGAGCAGCCTAGACAGTTCAGTTTGTACTTTTCATCATAGTAATTTATTATCATAAAAAAAAACATACCAATATTCTAGAGAATATAGCCAAAAATGTCAATTATGGATTTAAAAATGCTTATCTATTTAACAGACAATAACTTCATCAAGTTGAATTTCCAGCAGTGAAACATCATCCCTCCCTCTTCATCTCTGACCTACATTTACTGCCAGTGGTTGGTCTGAGTTACATTTTCAGGCTGGGCAGCCCTGACGACAGTTGCTCTGGAGTTATGGGGTCAGGCGGACGCTTCCTTGCCAGGTCATGTGACACAAATACCCTGCATTCTCTGCTCAGAGTCCTCACTGTGTGACATATGCTATACATACTGTACTTCACGAATGATACGAGGTGTGGAAGTGTGCGCAGACGTGACAGCTGATGGTGGCCTATAAAAGAGACACTTACTGTACATAGCTCAGTTTAAAACAAAGAGAATAAATCTTCTTTATATTGTGTTTAAATGAGACCTAAAAGCTGTCATGCCTTAAAGGGGCCTTAAATTTATTCATATGTTCATTCAGATGTGTCTTTGACGCCTTTTAGAGTAAAAACTTTAGAAGACAAGCCGATAATAAATAATTGAACATTTGTATTCAGTATGTTTTAAAGATTCATGTGACTAACATTCATTTCCTAGCCCTGATTTAACATGATTGAAGCATTTGCACAGCCGGGACAGATTTAACAAGCTGTAACCTCAGAGCCATCACTATCAGTGATAAAGTAAACGGGCCTGACAGTCCAGACAGATGCCCATCCATCGATGTGGCGGTGCAGTGCTCGGCCACATTAACACTGATCGTTACACACAGGACAGATGCAACCAGGCTGACCGCTCAGATAAGTGGTTGAAGAAGAATGAGACCAGCAGGAGAAGATATGGTCAGTTTTATGGCAGAAGACTGAGGAGAGGAGGGTCTGCTAGGGTTAAGATTTACAGCGCAAAATTCAATTCATTGGTACATTAATTTCACGTGCTCTATATAGAACAATCATACTTAAGGAGGCCTGTCTACCCTGAATGGACCAAACCCTCTGCCTCTATAATGTTAATTAACCCTGAAAAACCTGTAGAGCACTTAAAAAACCAGAACAACACAACGCAGAGCAGCTGAGTGACACACACCTTGATGAGATGTTTGTTGACCCATTTTGTGAAGGTTTTCTTCTGCACTCTGTCCCGCTCATCTGAAGAGAAAGACAGAAAGAGAGAAACAGGTTAATTATATAATTCAAACCCTTTAAATCATATGAAACAAGACTCCCACAAGAGAGAGAACATTTGGAGTGTCTAAATGTTGTATTTTTTTTTAAAAGCACCTTTTCACTTCATAAACTCAGTCTAAGACACAGCAAAGTGAAACTGAGGATCATAACAAACAAAGATGGTCAGGCAATGTGTCAGTGATGCCCGGGCATGCTGAGGTCTATGATTGGTCCTGATTGGCTTATCATGGTTGGTGAATGTGCTGATCTGATGCTGAAGGATGAACCAGGAGGAAAACAGTTATGAAGAATGTACACAGACTCCATAAATATTTTCACAACAATACTACTGTCTTTTGGGAAGAAACCAAAGACTAAGAGGTTGTTGACGGTGTGTTTGAATGACAAATACAGGCTGAGGTATGAGAGGTGCTTTCCCCTCACACAGAGGTAAAGTCTGGTTTTGTCTTTGTGCTGCTTTTAAATGAAACTCTTTGGTCAAGACAATATGAGGTGACTACACAATCTGTGGTCCGTCTGGGCTGGACGACTATTCGCAGTATGAGAACAAACTGAGAAGGATCTTTGAGTTCACAAAGAACAACTCCAGGTCCTCTTGATAAGAACCTCAGTATCTACAGAACAAACATGACCTCTCTATCTTTACTACATGTTTAACTCGGTGACATCATCCTCTGAATACTGAAACCAGTGAAGCTTAAAAAGATGTTTTTTTCCTTTTGTACTGGTTATTTTAGCTGAAATGGATCCAATACTTTCATGTCTATGTCTAGGTTTCCCTCTCTTTAGTTTCTCTCTGTAGTCTGAGAATGAAGTGTGAGCTGCTTCCAGGCGGAACTCCAGGCTACGTCCTCCACAGGCCAGAGGAGTGAGGCAGCCAGGCCAGGAATAGAGCCTGATGCTGAGCCACAACTGTGTTATCTCCCCCACCACCACCTCTGACAGAGCCTCTCTTCCTCTCCAATGGGAGATGCTTTTCCTTTCCCGCCACTTTGCTAAATATCAGACTTCCTCCAGGATCAAAAGCAAAACATTTGAGGGCAACAAAATAAATCTGTGATAAGATAATGCAAATGAAGATTTTTCCCTCAGTCCACTCAGCCAATCAGAAAACAGACAGCTGTTTGTTGGTTACTGTGGTGAAGCCATGAGAGAGTACAGCATCACTTCCTAACTAAAACATCCACACACACTCAGAGGAGTGAATTCAAGTTAGGATTTACTAGGTCAAATATCTCCACTGGATTAAAATACAAGGTCAATCTCAGCACTGCGTAACACTCTGACACACACACTTACTGAGGAGTTTACACAGAGGGCAAGCCCCTGGGAAAAGAACACGTATTTCAACATTCTCTTGCTAAACAGTTTCGCCACTGCAGCACGCCTTGGTTCCCAAACCTTCCCCATTGCTAGGCTAGTTAGCCCAGAGGACTCACTCAGGGTTTTACATGTTATTAGGTCACACACTGCAGCACACACTCATTATTATTCCCGTAAAGACTTATCCGGTCCATCTACTGTAAGTGTTGTAATTAGCCCTGTAAATCCTCAGTGTGTGCGTTTAATATGTACAGAACGATGAGAGTGGAGCTGAGTGAGTGACAGCCACAGAAAGGTACTCATTCATCCACACTCGAGAGCATTGTTGAGTCACAACCACTCCTCCTGTGCTGTATAAACAGAACAAAATATGCACACACTGAAACACACACTGATTAATAGAGACCACATTAACCAGTGTAACTGTTGTCAACAGTAGATGCACAAATAGGAACTGTTCAAACACACACTCTGAACCACGTGCTGACACACCGGCAGCATGTAAACAAGCCCTACAAACACACGCGCACACACACTCACAAGCTGGGGCACAGACACCAACCTGCACAGCACATGAGTGAGTACAGGTGAGCGTTGAGATGACATTCATGCCTGTAGTCGGGCCACATGGTCCACTGTTCCCGTTATCAGGCCGTCATTTGATGCTAACAGTGCATAATCCACGCCAGAAGTCAGATAATTATAGCAGTCTCTGGCAACAAGCTGCCTCCATGGATCCAAAACTGAAAGCTGCAGGGCGAGTGTGAGCCACAGAGAGAGCACCGGCAGGTACTACCAGTTTGAAGAGCCTGTGCTCCTCTCTGTCTGTCAGCTTAGCGTGGCTCAGCAGTCCCCTCTCTCCTCGATCCCTGCGGTCGCTGCCATGTCAGAATATATGCCGCTCAGCCTCCCTCTGTCCCTTGCACTTGCAGTTGCTGAGACGCGTGTGTGTGTGTCAAAGTCAGCGTCAGCTCCTCCCCTCAATCCAAAAAGGACGGCCTCCCTCACCTCAGTTCTACTTCCTCACCGCAATGGCACTCACTCTCTCTCTCTCTCTCTCTCTGTCACTTGTTCTCTGGCTCGCTCGCTCTCTGTTTTCAGGCCACAACAGACGGTGTGTACTCTGACTGCAGCTGACAGTGGCTCTGCAGAGCTGCAGGAGTGCAGTGTTTATCTTTCTGATTTTCCCTGCTGATGACAAAGAATCCTGCAGGACTTTTTTATTTTTTATTTGTTAGCTCACTGCTCAGAGAGGACAGCTGATGTTGAGTAAATCCACATTTTCAAAGAAAAGAGCTGCAGACAATTCTGGGAAAATGCCTTTAAGTTGTGATCACTCAAAATGATGTAATCCACTCACGTCCTCCACAAAAGTGTTCAAAAACACATTGGGTCTAGTTCAAGCTGACAAAAACCAGATGCAGCGGCTCCTTGATATCTCCATTTCCTTCGCTTTCCTTCCTTTAGAGGCAAACACAAAGTTCCTCATTCTGCAAAAGAGTCACCTAGCAGCGCTACCTCAGTTAGCTTGTGAAAAAAAAACAGAGGAAGAGATTGCAATGTGAGCCGGGATGGACTTTGGTCTCATCAAAAGGCCAGCTAGACTTGTGATGTTTCTTAATTCAATAAAGGAAACAAGCCTGCGCAGAGTCATTAGTGTGTGTGCTCAGGCTGTATATAATGAGGAAGCTGTCATACTTCTGGCAGAGCTCCAGATTTATGCTTTTCAGGAAGACATAACAGCAGAAAAGTCCATGTCCAGCGCTGTCACAAAGAGGTCATGTGACCTGGCCACGAGTCAGGAAGTGAAGACAGATATTTGCAGGTGTACACTGACACAGACACACACCTGACTGGGTGAGACAGTGACTCAACACAAAGCTCCTCCTGCTCCTGTCTCCTCCTTTATCCAGCAGGGTTAGTCCTTCATCTCCATCCCTGCTCCTGTTGTGTCCTCCTCTTCTTCTTTGCTCCCTCTTATTCCAGCCATATTCTTCTCTTTCTCCGTGCCTTCTCTCCTCTCTTTCTATCTCTAAGGGACCATCCACACTAAAAATACCAGACGGAGCTTACGCCTCTAATACCACACAGCGTGCTTATCCCTCTCTCCCTCCTTCTCCTCCGTTATCACTGTTAATCTCCTTCTCCCGCTCTCCTCTGCCCCCGTCTTCGGGTGCTCTGCTTTTCTTCTTCTGTGATTCAATTAAAATTAAAGTGGCAGGGATGTTTCCGAGTGTCCTCCATTTCCTCTGGTAGTCATGTTTGCCTCTCTTTTACTTTCCCTTTCTTTTCCAGTTTCACTTACAGCCAGCCTGGCTCCCACAGTTCATTTATCCCCCTCTCGGGTGACACTGCAAGCCTGGCACCAGCCTCCACCCCCGTTTCATTTATTCTTCTCTTCCGCTTCTTACCCCATGTCTTTCTTGCACAGCTACAAACACTGCATGCTAAAATGTAGCAGGAAAACTTTACTTCAAAACTCAACATGAGCTGACAGGAGAAAAGTTTTTGTCTTTTAATGAATATCATTGTTGAAATGCACTCATCCAAACTTTTCTCTCCTTTGGGGGCAGTTAATACATTACAATTACACACTAACAGGCTGTCCTGTTGGCCCTGTCATCAGATTGAGATCAGCGTCAATCTGCCCTCATGTGGCCACAGACGACACCTGAGGGCTGAACCTGAGTGCACGTCAAACTCCTACAGATCAATACAGCTCTGAACAAAACATTCATATATTCATATTCATATTTCATTCATGTTCACTACAGAAAATAAAAACTGTAAACTTCAGCTGGTAACAGAGTCCATGTTAGAAAAGGATTCAGGGTCACTGTGGTTTTATTATTGACCCACAAATAAAAACAGAGATCTTCCGTTCCAGTCGGTGGTCATGACACCAGAGCGGGCCTGCTTTTATTGCAGTGAACAAAAAGTACTGGAGGATCATGGGATCATGGATTTTCTGTACTCTAACCTGAGATAGCTTAGCTAAGTTTAACATTAAACGTGAATCTTAGAAATTTCAAACAGGGTGTAAACCACCATGTTGTGTCAACCTTCACCACATCAGCCACACACCCTGCCATGCTTGGCCTACCACTGTGACAGGCACAGTTTCCTGCAACGAGACAAACAAGGTCAGGACCTCGTATCACACAACATCACCACACACACACACGCCAGGTGCAGTTGTGTTAGCAGAACTAGGACTTACTATGGAGACAAGAAACAAGCAAGTAAACATGAAAGTAAGTTTTGACGCCTGAGAGAAGTTCTGCCCCACCCAGCTCTCAGAATGACACATCCCAGAAGTCTTAGAGTTATTATGAGACACACATTTACATATTCCAAGCATTGCACACATTTTAGGTGATAAAACACCAATTCTTAGAAAACTGTTCCAGATTACCCTGATCTCTTTTCGGCCCCTTTCAGAGTCCCCTTCTCTGCTCTTACTGTTGCATGCTGTGCCCTCCCCTTATTGATTGACCTCATTGATTTAAACTGTTATGTCATGTCAGATGTTTCAGTCCAATAAAATCAGTCACCCTCCCAAACCAAAAGCTCGTCTGACTTAGAATTTGGCTCATTATTTTATCCACATTTTTTTTCCATTGTTAAGAGGACTACGTATATCACAACCAGCTACAGAGCAAAGGTATAAACATGCCAACATTGAATTGTTACACAACAATATCTGCATCTTTAAATGAGCATTAGCTGCAAATTACAAAAGCCAGTAGGAATGTGTGTAATGCTGCCAAAACATGCTGTTAGATCAGTGTTTACAATTAGCTATGAATAATTAGACACATGACTAAACTGAACAGCTTACTGGCAGCACAGCAGCTCGTTGTTTAGTGTAGATCATGTAGGTTTAAACACAAGACAGACCTGCTCACGCAAGGAGCCAGAGCCCCACATGAACTGGAGTCTCATGGATATAACATGATCCAATATGAAATGCCTGCACTGACCTACACAGTAGAGACAAAAAAGAGACAGGCACTGTGTCTCACTGTAACAGGAGGAAACTTATGGTGTCAGGCTACTTTACATTCCACTAAAACTAAAATAGAAAACACAAGAAGGCTCAGTGCAGGCCTTTAGCATCATGTGCACACCGTTAATGCTGAGCTAATAGTGAAAAAAAGAAGCTAACAAATGAAAGGGGTGGGGCCAAAACCGGAAGCACATGGGGCAACTGACAAATCTTCCCCCTTCTGTCTACATGCAGGAGATAAATACATCCAGAAGACAACGTTTGCCGACAGTAGATTTACCTGGGTCAGTGCAGGGTGTGTGCCGACGCCACTGACGGTAATACCAAAATCCAGCTGCAGTCAGAAAGTGAAAAGCCACCACCAGGATGGGTGTTATGACTGTAGGGTCTGACAGAAAATCCATCCCGCCGGCCTAACCGAAGACAAAACGCTGCTCTACTTCCTAAATATCAGACACAATCAGCCAGAAAACAGCTCCAAAGACTGCAAACGTCCACGTTAAGTCTCCAAACTTGTTGCATCCATACGTTTTGTCATAAAGTCTCTGTTGACAGAATCATGAGTATCCTTCTTCTCCTTTCACTTCTTCTATTGGGACGTCTCTTCCTTTCAGCAGCATCTCACTACCTCCAACACTAAACTCCTAATAACTCCTGAGTCCTTCTCTCCATTCTGCTGCCCGCCCTCTCTCCCCCCCATGCTGAACTCTCTCTCTCTCACTCTCTTTCAATCTCGCTCACTCTCTGACACTCCAACAGTGAATTCCATTCCCCTGAAACAAGCGACCAGACTGTAGCCGTTGCTCAGCGCACCGTTAAAAAATGGTAAATAAATGGGACTAAACGGATGGAAGTGTATGTTTGTGGTTACCTCACTGAAGGAAACCACAGGGCCATACACACAGTCACACCTTCCTGTGTGCACGTGTTTCTTTTTTACCAGTTTAATTTTGGGTACATGTATTAGCATCTATCATATGAAGCACATGCATAAAAATGCCTTTTCAGTGGGCGCAGATGTTCAGAGCAGCCTGTGGATGGTGTGTGCGTGTATTGTGTGTTAGAAAGAGTGTGTATGTGTGTTTACCTCTGTTGCTAAGAGTGAGCAATGCATCCTGTCTGTGATATTTATTAACGGCTATCTTTGAATGAAGTCTGCTGACTGTGACTGTGAGTTCAAAAGCTTTGGACAGACGAGGCGATTAAAGCAAGGTGTGTGTGTGTGTGTGTGTGTGTGTGTGTGTGTGTGTGTGTGTGTGTGTGTGTGTGTGTGTGTGTGTGTGTGTGTGTGTGTGTGTGTGTGTGTGTGTGTGTGTGTGT
>JAVQJX010149534.1:0-17627 GCA_036025115.1 Ambassis agassizii
GCGTGTGTGTGTGTGTGTGTGTGTGTGTGTGTGTGTGTGTGTGTGTGTGTGTGTGTGTGTGTGTGTGTGTGTGTGTGTGTGTGTGTGTGTGTGTGTGTGTGTGTGGGGCAGGATGGTCACCCCGACAGGCTGCAGTGTGGACTGGAGGTGGGAGGACGCCTCTTCCTGCTTGACTTGGAGAAGAACCAGTGAGTGGCAGTAAACACAACACACGACCCCCTGCTAACACATGCGTACATTAACATATCATGGTACTTTCATATTTGTGTCATATATGTGTGTGTCCTCTAACAGCGTGTGTCATGTCTTTGTAGCAACTTGCTTCCGAAACCACCAAATGTCTTCTACTACCTCCCAAACGGCACTGGAGTGTCTGTGACGGCCGACCCCGTGGTGAGTCAGTGAACGCCCCGCAGGCCTCCGTTGTGTTGTGTGTATATCTGTGACAGACGCTGATGTGTGTGTGTGTGTGTGTGTGTGTCCGCAGACTCACTGTTATTACCACGGCAGCGTGAGAGGATTCCCTCAGTCCAGAGTGGCAGTGAGCACCTGCTCCGGGCTGAGGTCAGTGCACGTCACCTGATCAGTGTTGGACTGATCAGCAGTGGTCCTGGTGATTCTGTGATTCTGTTCCCTGCAGCTCCTTTAAAACTCTTTGTATTTCATTTGGAACAATTCTTTGCTTGCTGCAAATTCTAACATAACCTCAATCTTCACGGCTCAGTCTGCTGATCAGTGTTCAAATAATCTCACTGAATCCCGCTGAGATCCTTTGTGTTTCTCAGCAGAAAGTCTGAGTGACGTCATCAGCAGGTTAAAGTGATCCGGATGTGATTTGTGTGTGTGTGGTTTTCAGGAGGATTAGCAGGTTTATTTATTGGTTCACGTGAAGACAGCCGGTCCAATGTTCACAGAACAGATTAGAGTTTTGGATTATTCTGAAAAAACACAAAAACAAAGAGAAAACAAAAACACAAAAGGTGAAAAACATCAGCTACAAGTTTCTGACTCACCAAAATCTCAGCTTCGTTTGTGATGTCCCACTGTTCCACCCGCACTCGAATGCAGCGTGCCTTTGTGCACCTGACCCTCAGACTCTGTGCTCTGTTGTTTATCTTAACGTGGTGACACTGAACTCATTCACATACGGCGTCTCCTGTCTGCAGAGGTGTCATCGCCCTGAACTCCACCCTGAGCTTTGAGCTTCAGCCGCAGTACGACCACTATCACCACCAGCAGGAGGAGCCGCAGGGTGGAGGCGAGAGTGGGGGAGGGGAAGGAGATGAAGAACAAGGAGTGCACCTGCTGTACTCTAACAGCCCTCTGGAGGGCGATGGCGCCGGAGGCTGCGGCGTGTCTCACAGCACAATCCCCCCCATCCACAGCTCCACACACACACACAGGGTGAGGCACTGAGGGGGCGGAGTCACAGTCAGAGGCACAGGTAGACTTTCTATGCGTCTTAATATTGTACTTGACTTCTCTGCAGACCAAGAGAGACATCCTGTCTGAGACCAAATACATCGAACTGGTGCTGGTGGCCGACCACCAGGAGGTCAGTGTGTGTGTGTGTGTGTGTGTGTGTGCACGTTGTACATGTGACATGTAATGTAATGTAACTAAGGTCAAACCTGCTCCGTAGTTTCTGAACTACCAGAAGAACAATAAGACCATCATCTACCGCATGCTGGACGTGGCCAACCAGGTGGACTGGGTGAGTCTCCCAGCCCCGTCTTTCACTGGAAACAGCAGTAGAACTTAGTCGCCTCACTTCCTCTTTCAGTTCTACCGACCTCTGAACGTCCGAGTGGCTCTGACCGGTCTGGAGATCTGGAGCGACCACGACAAGATCCGTGTAGAGAAGAGTCCAACTGACACACTCAACAACTTCCTGCAGTGGAGAACCAGAGACCTGCTGCCGCGGCTTCGCCACGACAACGCCCAGCTGATCATGTAGAGCCACACCCTGTGTTTGATCACTCTGATTGATCTGCTTGGTCTCTACAGTCAGCAGCCTTTTTGTTTTGTACAGGGGTGGCTCCTTTGACGGCACCACGGTGGGAATGGCGTCTCAGTCATCAATGTGCAGCAGAGACCGTTCGGGTGGCGTCAATGTGGTGAGTTCTCTCTGATGCCTGAGCTGCACTGCTGTCCAACAGGCCGAACACAGCAGAGAGAACAGAAAAGTTAGAGATGAAACCTGACGGTCAAACTGAGATGGAAATGTTGAAATGTCTCTCTCAGGACCACCTGGTCAGTGTTTTGGGAGTGGCTTCAACTGTGGCTCATGAGCTTGGTCACAATCTCGGGATGAGCCACGACACCACCGAGCGCCGCTGCTCCTGTCAGAACGAAGCGCGACTTGGAGGCTGCATCATGGAGCCATCGACTGGGTCAGTACCTGTCCGCTCACCGGGACACCTGTCATTTTGAGTTGGTTCAGGTTCTCGGTGTCAGTCAAACCTTCTGCCCTTTTCAGAAAGCACTCAGTGCAGTGATGACGTACACGTGTGTGCCTGTTCGCCTGCTCCTCGTCATGTCACTGACCTGTAACCTCTGACCTCAGCTTCATGCCAGGTCAGCAGTTCAGCAGCTGCAGCGCCACAGACCTGTCCGTCAGCCTGCTGCATGGCGGCGGGATGTGTCTGTTCAACGTGCCGCAGCCGGAGCGTCTGCTGGGAGGGCCGCGCTGCGGGAACCTGTACGTGGAGAAAGGAGAGCAGTGTGACTGTGGGCTGATGGAGGTATGTACACCTGCTCAGCTGCTCACCTGCGAACTGTGTAAGTGTTTACAGCTGACACTGCCTTGCTGTCCCCTGATTGGTCAGGAGTGTGAGGACCCCTGCTGTAATGCCTCCACCTGCCAGCTAGTTCCTGGTGCTCAGTGTTCATCGGACGGTATCTGCTGTCAGGACTGCAAGGTCAGAGACTCGCACACACACACACACACACACACCAAAGTATGTGTCAGTCATTAAACGGACATCCCTTCCCTCCTCAGTTGCGCGTGGCGGGCTCCGTGTGCCGGGAACCGCTCGGAGAGTGTGACCTGCCAGAGTTTTGCACAGGATCCTCCCCCTACTGCCCCCCCAACGTCTTCCTGCAGAACGGAGAGCCGTGTGAGGACGGCGCCTCCTACTGCTACGGAGGAGTCTGCGCCAGCATGAACAGCCAGTGCCAGATGTTGTGGGGACCCAGTAAGAGCCAATGTGCCCAGAAGCAGAGCCAGTTTAATGATCGGCCCACACTGACCCGGTTTGTGTTGTTTATTCTCGTGTGTTGTCAGACGCCACCAGCGCACCTGCAGTCTGTTTCTCATCCGTCAACAAACAGGGAAACAAATACGGAAACTGTGGTCAGCTGACCAACGGCTCCTACATTCCCTGTGCCAACGCGTGAGTATGAGTACACACACACAGTACACACACAGAGGGTACACACACAGTACACACAGTACACACACAGAGGGTACACACACGGAGTGTACACACAGAGTACACACAGAGTACACACAAAGTACACAGTAAACGCACAGAGTGTACACACAGAGTACACACACATACAGGCAGTGTGATGGAGACCCACCTCACTCTTGTCTTCTTGGTTTTTGACATCACTTCCTGTTATGGCAGAGACGTGCAGTGTGGCAGAATCCAGTGTCAGGGTGGAGCGGAGCGCCCCCTTCTGGTCACCAATGCAGAGATCCTCACGGTGCGCTTCAACCACAGTGAGCTGGTGTGCAGAGGGACCTTCTTCTATCTGGGCGACGACGTGTCCGACCCCGCTACTGTGGCGCAGGGCACCGCCTGCAGCGCCGGCAAGGTCAGACTGCGCCCCCTGCAGGCCTGGATGAGGGTTTTAAAAAAGAACACAACCTGCTCATAGACCTAATATAGAGACAATAAAATAAGATCTGTGTCTGTCGGAGCAACTGAGAATCAGTAAATGCACATTTAGAGCTTCACGATGCACGGACCGATCCACACTCACAGTTTTAAACGTTTGTGTTGTTGCAGGCCTGTTTAAACCAGAAGTGTCAGGATGTGTCGGTGTTCGGCGTGGACGAGTGTCGCAGGAAGTGTAATGGTCACGGGGTGAGAAAAGGAGGAAACGAGCATCTTTTTCTTTTGTAGCCATGATTGTGGTGTCTGCACACTGATCATGTGACTGGAGCGGTTTGACGCAGCATGTTTGTGTCAAACTGAGAAATGTCTGCGATCAGCTGCTTTGTCTCCTGAAGACGAGGCTGCCGTGTGGAGACCAGAATCGCTGACAACAAGCTCGCATGGTGCGCTGTGATGTGTGTGTCTGAATTGAGCTGCTGTGTTCCAGGTGTGTAACAGTAATAAAAACTGTCACTGCGATGTGGGCTGGGCGCCGCCTGACTGCACGTACTCGGGTCACGGAGGCAGCGTGGACAGCGGCCCGGCCACAGCTGCTCCAGGTGCTGCTCACACACACACACACACACACACACACACACACACACACACTGACCTGCTCCTCCTGACTGACCCTGATGGACTCGTCTCTGTCTCTCCATGTTCAGAGTCGGATCCAGTCCGCGTCGCCCTGCTGGTCATCTTCCTCTTCATCCTGCCAGTGGTCCTCCTCTTCCTCGCTCTGCGCTTCCCTCGTTTCAGACGCACTCTTTTCTGTCTGGGTCCGAACAGCCCGTTTCACAAAGCTCGACAACACAACCGGTAAGATGCTTGTGTGTGTGTGTGTGTGTTCTGCGTACAGCATCATCCACAGGTCCATGTTCATGTGTGTAAACAGGTCTCTGTATGAGGTTAATGTAATGCGTTGTATTCTTACCCATGATGCAGTGTGACTGACTGTGAGATGTGGGGTTTGGATTTTGACCCTGCTCACGATTCCAGGTACAGCTGGACCAGCAGACCCTGGTCTGAGGTCCCTGTAGAGTCCCTGACTGTTCACACCCGGGGTTAGCGTGTGAGGTGATCAGATCACATGGCACAGCTGTGATTGGATCCCATGCAGTCACATGACTCGGGTGTGAACAGGTCTCGTTTGTGAGAGTGATCTGTGAGTTTGTCCTGATCAGTCGTAGATAAAAAGGCCTCTGGGCCTCGTGTTGGCCTCGTCCGTGCTGTGTGATCATACGGCTGAAACGAGCGCGCTCAGAGCACCTCCTTCTGTGCAGGACTCCAGTGATGGAGCAGGTGGAGGGCAGGAGCAGAGAGCAGGTCCAGCCGCTCAGATACCACCTGAGCCCCAACGCCGACGTCCAGCCGGCCCCGCCCCATAAAGAGGTAACCACGGCCACTGCACAACACGTTTAGAGGAAAACATGATGAGCGTCCTGCTCGTGCTCAGCATGTACAGGAAGTGACACGTTACAGCTGCAACCTTTTCCTCTTCTCACCTGCTTGTTTGACCTTTGACCTCTGCGCTGCTCTGTCATTCTGCCTCTGCTTCCTGTTTTTTCTCCTGTCAGGTTCATGACAGACCTGCTCCTCCCACTAAGCCACTCCCCCCTGACCCCGCCCTAAAACCCCCGCCACAGGTAACCTCACCTGCCGGTGTCCATGTTACTCGTTTGTCCTGCATCACTGTCAGTGACTCGTGTCGTCTGGTCTCCTCAGCTACGTCTTAATGTGTGTGATTATTAGCACCATGTAACATTCATTCCTGTCAGAACTAGAACACTGCCACCATCAGGTCAGACTGAGAGTTACAGCTCTGCTAACTTTGAGTGCTTTTAGCTCCCCCTGCTGTCTCCGCTTAGAAAGCAGTGTGTTATCACAGAAACTTTACTTTAAAAGTGCTCATCGTTAAAGACTGGGCATACACATGGAGGATGCATGAGCTCCTCACTGACTCGTGTCTTTCTGACTCTCTGCTGCCTCAGTTGGTCAAACAACGACCGGCCCCCCCCATCAAGCCACTGCCCCCCGACCCCTCCACCCCCTCCTCCCAGGTATGGTCATACCTGCAGTGTTTCTCTTTGTCCAGTGTTTGTCTGTGGTTCATGTTCACATCAAATCAGGCTGCAGCTCTGGTTGCTGGAGAAACATCATGAAATGTTAAATTATGTATGATTTTTATTTTCCTGTAAACAAACATGTTTGTACAGTAGGACGCATCACATTTCTGTCAGCAGGCTGTTAAACACTTGAGACAGAATTTTAAAATATCAGTCCGTGCTCTCTGCCCGCCCTGTTGCTGAAGCTCTTCTGCTCTTCTTCATCACTAACCTCTCAGCTGCTAGTGACTCGACCAGCTCCACCCAACAAGCCACTCCCCCCCGACCCCTGCACTGCTGCACAGGTACGACGCGCCCGCTAGCTGCAGTTTAGCCTCTGATAGTGCTGAGTGGGGAGAGTGTGGTGGATTGATCAGTGTGATCAGCCGCTAATCTTCAGATTAAGATTTACTTTCTGGTGTAATAAGTAGGTTTGAGGGAGTTGATTGGTCAGCACCTCCATTAACCAATCAGCAGAATATCAATCAGCTATATGATGAAGTGATCAATAACATCTGATAAAAACTCTTCTTCTCTGTAGGTTTCTGTGCCACTCAGACCCGTGCTGCCCAAGAAGCCCCCCCCAACCTGCCACCCCCACATCCCGCCTCCCCCCGGCTACGCCTCCAGCAGCAAACCCCGGCCGCACAGACCCGTGGCCCCAGCGGCCTCCCCCCACAGGTACAGGTTCATGTCAGACCAGCAGAGCCAACGTTCAGAGCTCAAACACTGACCGTGTGTCTCTGCAGGCGGCCTCCTCTTCCTCCCGTTCGGCCCGCCGTCCCTCTGAAGGTCGAGTCTCCACCTCTTTAACGTGCTGAGTAATGGAAGACGGAGGCGTGAAGAGGACGCGTGCTGCTCGAAGCTGCTCTGTAGATAACGGTGCCTTGCCAAGCAGCGCCTCAGCACTGATCGTCTGGACGGGTTCCCACACTGTGGTGCAGGGCCCTCTGTGGGTCTCTGAAGACATTTCTATGGACATGAGGGACAAAGTGTTTCAGACTGTAATCAGATTACTTCACAGGCAGAAATATTATTTTGTGTTTCAGGCTGAGACTGTTTAAAGTTCAGAAATCTTCTGAAGTTTTGATTTTAAAAAATAACGTGAGGACACGTTGAGCTGCTGAGATTTTCAATAAAACAGCTGTTTTTGTAAGTCTGACTTTTTTCTTCAGATATTCTTCATGTTGTGATGTTTTAGGTTCGTGACCAGTAAGACACTCCCTGGATCTGATGGACTGTTGTCTCTGCCTCTTTTCATTTGTCTGACCTGCAGCTGTCAGAATGTCCACAGTGAGGTTTTCAGATGTTACACTGATGGTTCAAACACGATTCTGTATCTTAGCTGTGCAGCAGGATGGACAGAAAAATGAAACAACTTTGATCACTGTCATCAATAATTACATGAACCCGCTTCTGACTGTAACACAGAAAACATGAATGAGGTGGGTCAGGGTCAAAGGTCAAGGCTTCACACTGAGAGCAGGACCACTAAAACAGCTGCCTGCAGTTCACCGAGTGGCCACAGGGGGCAAGGCTTCTTGAAGACAAGACTGAACTGTCTCCTCCAATGGCCTCTCTGGCCCCGCCCCTCACAGAGGAAGTTGTGGTTGGTCTCACTTTGTGTCACTGTTTCAGTCACTTGCTGAGCTGAGCGCTGCTTTCCACACTCAAAGCGAAGACGAGAGGAAGAGCCTTGCTTTTCCTCATGGCGGCCTCCTCCTCCCTCCTCTTCATCCTCCTGGTCTTCATCGGCCTCTTGCCGAGCTCACTTGGATCTCTGCCTCCTCCTCGGACCTCCTTCCTCCTCAGTGAGTCTGTGCTCCTTAAATCTGATGGTTTTAATGTTGATTGATTAGATCAGCACATCCTGGATTGATACATGATACAGCAGCTGATAATCAATAGTTTGATGTATTTCACATAGTTGTTGTCTTAAGAGAGAAACATTGATCATCAGTTCGGTGTCAACTTTGATCTCGTTTACAATGTAAGTGCTGAGTTTGTCTGTGCTAATCGATCAGATGGTTATTGATGACAGTGTGAGTCTGCTCCGCTGCCGTGAGCCATGTTTAGAACGAGGAACCAACCAGCTGTCATGACTCCATCATGTGAGGGCTGCTGCTGTGATCAATGACACTGATCTGAAATATTCATATATATACATCAGCACAGCAGACAGGCAGTCTAACTAATATGAGACATAATATTCAAAGGTTCAGCTTTGTTTCAGCAGTCAGATGGACACACACACACACTCACACGCTGCAGCTCTGCATATTCATAAGGTGAGTATGTGAGAATGCAGCTCTGCACCACATCCTGTCAGAGCCTGAAGTTGCCTCTCACACAGGAAGTGGTGCTGCCTTTGTGCCCGTCCACTGACGGTGAAACAGTGAGCTGTGGTTTCTGTCTGCTCAGCGCTCTCAGCCCCGTCACGTCTTTACTGCTCAAAGTGTCTCTGATGATCAGCCTGATGATCAGACTGATCAACAGAGACGTGTCCCCCGTTGCAGACTCGGAGCTCCGGCCTTTGGTCCACTTCAGCCTCCCGGACATCTCAAACACCAGCACGCTGTTGCTGAGCAGCGACGCCTCCACCCTGTACGTTGGAGCCCGAGATGCTGTCCTGTCATTGGATGTCAGTCAGAGTGATGTCATCAGCCTGAAGAGGAAGGTGAGTGGGGGCAGCGTCTGATTGGACGGAGCTGCGGCTCGTGGTGTGACTCTGTGTTGTGTTCAGGTGCAGTGGAGTCCTTCTGCGGTCGACATCCGCAGCTGCAGCCTCAAAGGAAAAAGCCCGACGGTAAACATGAACAGCGACCAGCTTGTCCTGGTGGTCATTCATGGTATTACAACGAAAGGTTTACCGCTTCCTTCCTGTCTGCAGGTGGACTGTCTAAACTTTGTCCACGTGCTGCAGCCAGTGAACTCCACCCATCTGTACGCCTGCGGCAGCTTCGCCTTCAGCCCCCATGACGTTTACATCGTGAGTTCTCATGAAACACTTCTGATTATCACCTGCAGCGTCACAGAGCAGCTTCTGTTTGTTTGCCTCCTTCAGGACACAGAGAGCTTCTCATTGGTTCATCGTGGCAGAGCTAATGGTCGCTGTCCGTTCAGCCCCTCCCAGAGGAGCAGCGCCGTCACCATCGGTCAGTCCGCTGATGGAAACTGTTGTCAGTAAACTGGAGTTGTGTTTTCAGTCGCGCATCAGCTGCTGTGTGTGTGTCTGTGTGTAGATGGGGAGCTCTTCACTGCCACAACCACCGACTTCAGAGGAGCCAAACCACAGATTTCTCGACACTTCAGCAAAGATGGCCGCTCAGACGTCAGCCTGGACTCCTCTGTCAGCTTACTGGAGGGTGAGTGACAAGATGGAGATCATCAGCTGCATTCAGTGGTTAAAATCTCCCAGCATGCTCTGCTGTCTCAGCCTGTGGCTCTGGAAATGAACAGTGTGTGGTCATGCAGAGAAAACAGGAAGAACACAGAGACCTGATCTGGATCCAGTTCTGGCGGCTTGTGGCCATAGAAACTTGGCCTCACCTCCAGCCTGACCACAGCAGGGAGGCTTCAGCGCAGTCTCAACATCAATCATTCATCTATAATCTGTTCACTTTATCGATCACTGCCAGGACGTGTGGCGCCAGTTTGTTCTGTCCTCTCTGAGTCAGCTGATCACATGCTCTCACATCTCGTTTCCCTGCTCTTTGACCACATGGCACTTCCTGTCATCACTTCCTGTATTACAGAGCCAACGTTTGTCGGCTCTTCGCTGGACCAGGCGGAGAAGAAACTCTACTTCTTCTTTACTGAAATTGGGAAAGAGTTCGACTTTGTGACCAAACTGCAGATCCCCCGCGTTGCTCAAGTCTGCAAGGTGTCGTAAACACAGAGAGGCCGACAGGAAGTGATGTCATCTGACGCTAACGTCACGCCTGTGCCTGTTTACAGGACGATGAGGGAGGACAGAGGACGCTGCAGAGGAAGTGGACGTCCTTTGCCAAAGCCCCTCTGCTGTGTCAGTCCCGCAAACAACTTCCCTTCAACATCCTCCAGGATGTGTTCACACTGCAGCCACCAGAGGGCAGCGCTGCCACCGACACCCTGTTCTACGGTGTCTTCACCTCTCAGTGGTGTGTTGATCAAACAAACAGGTGTAGCTTCCAAACAACAACACAACACAAACAAAGGCAAACAGCTGTCTGTCTGCTTCAGGTCCACAGGTCCTCAGTCTGCCGTGTGTGTCTTTACGCTGCGCGACTTCAGGACCGTCTTCAGCGGGAGCTATCGGACATTCGACATGCAGAGTCATCAGTGGAGCCCCCTGCTGGAGAAGCACTCCTACCTGGGCCAGGTGAGAGAGGGGGAAACGTGGGGGGGTTGGTGTGGCTCTGTGTGTCAGCCTGTGTGTCTCCTCAGTGCGGACTGGCCAACTCTTCGGATTCTGACCTGGGCGTGGTGAAGAGGAGCTTCCTGACCAGTGACGCCGTGCGCCCCGTCAGCAACAGCCCGGTTGTTGTTTCTACAGAGCAGCAGTACAGCCGCGTGGCGGTGATGAGGACGCCGGCTGTGGACGGCAGACCGTACACCGTCCTCTTCCTGCTCACAGGTCAGAGACGGCCTGAAGGTTCAGGAGGGCGTCGTGCAGCGCTCACTCTTCTCTGTCTGCCCTCCAGAGTCAGGATTCCTCCACAGAGTAGCTCTGCTTGAACAAGGTCCGCGGGTCGTCGAAGAGATTCAGGTCTTCAGGGAGCCTCAGCGGGTCAAAAACTTGCTCCTGTCCTTGTCCCAGGTAAACGCCCCCCGGCACAGGCCGCCACACTGAGGTCTGCAGCTCACTCGTTCTCATTCTGCAGGGTCTGCTTTACGTGGGAACAGCTGAGGGCGTGAGCGCGGTGCCCGTGGCCAACTGCTCCATCTACAGAACCTGCAGTCAGTGTGTTCTGGCCCGAGACCCTCTGTGCGGGTGGAGCCAGGCTGCCGGCTTCTGCACCAAAGTGACTGGGAGTCAGGAGAACATGTAAGAGCACGTTGACAGAATCCAAAGCTCCAGCGCTCAGGGCCCTGACAGCTGCTTTCTCCTCAGAGTTCAGAGACTGGAGGGCGGCGGCGTGGAGGAGATCTGTGAGGCGGACAGCAGGACTCGGGCGGAGACAGGTAATCGTGAGGAACAGGTGACATTTGTGATGAGGTCCTCACTTCCTGAGGACGTCGTGTGACTTTGAATCTTCTTCTTCTGCAGTTTTGGTCCATCTGAATGAAGCCGTGAGACTTCAGTGTGAGAAACCTTCCAACGTGGCCGCTCTGACCTGGACCTCCACTCTGTTCGAACGTCTACCAGAGAACCTCTTCGTCCAATCAGCTGATGGCAGCGTCCACTTCCTCGCCGTCCCTGGCACCTTCGGGACATACCACTGTGAGGCAGAGGAGGGCGGCTACAGGGAGGTCCTCGTGAGCTACCACGTTCTACAGAAAGCTTCTCCGCGCTCCCGTGCAGAGGTCAAAGAGCAGCCGGCGCCCCCAGACGAGCCCTATGAGGACATATTCGCTCCGGAGACGCTCGGCTCAGAGGTTCCAACGGTCAGAGAGGACAATGAAGATCAGACACCTACCACCATCTTTTTTCAGGTTGGGACCGACCTCGGTGAGCGAGACCCCAGCAGCCGCTCCGAGCTGAGCTCCACCTCCAACACAGAGACCTGCACTCAGCTGGAGGTTCAGGAAGCCAAGAGTTACTACGGCGAGCTGCTGGCCGTCTGCTGCCTGCTGGCCGTCAGCCTCTCCATCCTCATGCTTGTTGCACCTTACGTGTTGCTACAGAGACGAACTGTCCTCAAACCTGATCGCCTGGTCTGTCCAGAGGGGGGCAGCAAAAACAACGCGTGTGCAGAGGTCTGCTCTCTGAGCAGCCCAGAAGAAGAACCAGGACCGGACCTGAGGGTGGTCGACTGAAAGACTTGGTCACCACACCTTTACCCTCCTCCTCCTCTTCCTCCTCTTCGTCCATCATTGTGTCTGATCAGTTACCTCAGGGCTGCCGTCTGTGGCTGATCACTTATTGATCACTGTGTTGTGTGTTAAACAGGAGTGTTATTTGCACATTTGTAACTTTACTTTGAGTTTAATGGGTCCATTGTGTACAGAGCTGTCGTGTTTGTTTACAGTATCGCTCAAACTGAATGTTTGTATTGATCGTTGATCACATCTGAACCTTTAATAAATCTTCAGGTAAACATGAGTCTCTCAGGTTTAGCTGGTTCCACGTGTGAATAAAGAAACGTGTTGATTCAATCATCAAACAGTCTCTGATTTAATACTTCAAGTCCACTTGTCACTTAGCAAAAACTATTCATGTGGGGAGTTATGAAGAAAAATGAACTTCTGAGCGTCTGTGATCCTGTGGAACAGCTTCACCATCGACCGCAAACAACGTCCAACCAGGACGCGTTTCAAAGGCAGCAGGGAGGAGCGACGCGACGCAAGAAGACGAAACAGGAAAGGGGAGGATTCACTCCTCCTACTTTCACAATCTCCTCCTACAGGAATCCAGCTGAACATTGGTGAAACAGCGTTAAAAGGAGCCCAGTGAGTACGTCAACATGGGCGACTTTTCACCAGAGAAAGCAGCTCGTTGATGAATAACGTCACAGCAAATGTAACCCTTTGATAATACACAGGAAACGCATGTATTTGTGTATCTCGCACATCTTCATCCAGTGTTCATGCTCATGTAGTCCATGGGCCAGACCAGATTTTGGTACCACTCAAGGTGACAAAACCTGGTCACATTTTTTGAAAAGGTCCCTAGATGATAATTTGGTGTGATAGCCCATCCTCAGTGGTCGCTTTGTGACCGTTATCATCACATGAAGTTAACCACCCCCTAGGTGTACATCCTACTGTAAGCTCATTTTTCAGAGCTTTACTCATCATCTATGAGGCCATGTTTGGTGGCATTTTAAAGAGTGAAACTGTGGTTTTTATCTAAACCAGGTTTTGGGCCTGCCTAAAAAATATAAAGGCTACAGGGGCTCCTCAAACTGTCAACAACAAAAGTTCTTTCTCAATTTTCGCCCAAACTGTAGTCTTCTTTTATAGCATTGTGACAAGTAGGAA
Organism: Ambassis agassizii; assembly: GCA_036025115.1. Taxonomy (NCBI): domain Eukaryota; kingdom Metazoa; phylum Chordata; class Actinopteri; family Ambassidae; genus Ambassis; species Ambassis agassizii. The sequence continues at coordinate 13,112 of JAVQJX010149534.1, forward strand.
CAACACAGACACTAATAACAAAACCTGAAACGCTCACATGACTGTCAGGATCAAATCAGGAAATGTATCATCACTCCATGTTATCTTACTGTGACTGCTTGGTGTTTTCAAATAGTCTTTATTTAATCATTATCATCACAGTCCTCATCTTCATCTTAATCATCATCATCATCATCACTGTCTGGAAGGACAGCCAGACATAGCAGAACCAAGCAGACATGGATGGAAAGCAGATGATGAAGGTGCAGTAGCTCTGTGTGAATTCATTTAGTGTCTGTCATTAATAGTCTTTCTTTGGGCCTCTCAGTGAAATTGTCTTGTATCTTACACTCCTTGTTTTAGGTGTGCTGATGTTGGACTGAATGCAGGGACAATACATCAGACCTGTTGTTTTTCTCAGTTTTTGTTCCGCACTGTTTTCGGTCATTTTCTCAACTTTTCTGGACAAACTGTGCCGTGTAAGTTATTTTTTATGCTTTCAAATCATGAATCAACTTATTCAGTTCATAGAAAAATGATCCTGGACCTGTTGTTTTTCTCAGTTTTTTGGCATGAACTGTTTTTGGTGATTTTCTCAACTTTTTATCATAGAAAACATGGAAAAAAATAACTTAAACAGCAGAATTTTCCCCAAAAAGGCCAAAACAGAGAAAAACAACAGGTCCGAGGTAAATGGCAGAACAAGCAGAAACACACAGGGGTCTGCAGCGTCCACAGCTCTGAACGTCTTTGGTCCGCAGCTGAGGCTTTTATTTTGTAAAGCGGAACCGGATGTAAAACCGCAGCTGTTTCCGCTCTTCTTCCGCGTTACTCTGTTGGAGCAGAGCGCAGCAGTGTTCTGTGAGTGAGCTCGCTTTCCTTCTTACATGTTAATAATAATAATAATGATGATGCATTGGTCTTATATAGCGCTTTTCTATCAAGGCACTCAAAGCGCTTCCATGAAGTGAATGCATTATTCATTCACACACATTCATACAGTGTTAACAGGCTAACGAGTCAAAGCTGTAAGAGTAACGGAGTGCTGAAGTACTTTATGAGAGTATTTTCAGGGCTAAAGTACCGCAGGCTCAGAGCAAAGAGCGCGAGGGTAAACAGGAAGTCACCTGCAGGCAGAAGCTCCGCCCACAGCCCCTCTGATGGAGGCAGGAAAGCCAGCAGCAGCTGCGCTCTGCGGGACGTTACGCACATTTTGGTCCCTCTGAACTCAAACGTCTTTTAAAGTCTCAGGTCCACGTGCATGTCCACGTGCACGTGCACGTGCATGGGGGGGGGGGGGGGACAGGGACAGCCTAGTTTAGCAAACAGGAGCTCTGCTGTCTCCTGGATGGACGGCAGATCGAAGCGACGCTTTGCTGAACCTGAATCTTAAGCTGTAGAACTAGAAGCAGTCTGAAGTGAGCGCTGTTGTTTCTGCTGAAGTTCAGGTGCATCGCCGCACAGCATGGACAAAGTGAGGAGGATCCTGGTGTGGCTCTGTAAGGACGGAGCGGCTCCGCAGCCGGCGCAGTTCGTCCAGGTCGGTGCAGCACGACGTCCTCCTGTCCAGGAGACTCTTTCACTGATCGATGTTCTTTGTGTCTCAGAGTTTAGTGAGTCACTTCGGTGATGGAGGTCAGGACGAGGTGGAGGTGAGCTGCTCTCTGGACAAGAATCAGTTCCTTCTGTGCGGCGGGGACAGAGGGCGGAGCGTCCTGCTGAAGGTCAGACGGGTCAGAGGTCATCACGTCCTGTCCGTTTGTCTGTCTCATTGTCCTCATCTGCACCTTCCAGAGGCCCGCCTTCTGCCCCATCAAACACCTGTCAGTCACAGAGGCATCTGCAATCCCATTGGATGTTCAGCAGCGTGGAGTGGATGTGGGCGTGGCCGTGCTCCTGCATACGGCCAATCACAGAGTGCTGCTCACACGGCGGGCAAAGGAGCTCCGCATATTTCCCAACGTCTGGGTTCCTCCAGGTCTGACACACACACACACACACACACACACACACACACACACACACACACAGAGACACACACAGAATGCAGGTCTTCACAAGCCACCACAGTTAAAGACCAATCAAGTAGGCCTGATCAATACCTGACCAAACCATGTAAAGTAAGAGCAGGTGGACCTGTGAAGACTTCCTGTGATCACACTCAACCAACACATGACAGGTCAAACATGTTCGTCTGAGGAGGGAAGCTGCAGCTTATTAATCATCTGAACGCAATCCATAAACTCACTGTCAACAATAAAACATCCTGTCAAATAAACAGTGTGTGTGTGTGTGTGTACCTGGTAGGCCCGAATTAGGGACTGCACAGCCAGGTGATCCTCCACCAGCTTCTCCACGTTTGGCTGAGCTCCAACCAGAGAGGAGAGCTGAGGAGCAACAAGGCCGGCTGCCGCCGACAGACCCAGAGGCGACTGGTACGCCGCCCCGGGAGGAGCGCCAGCGTTAGCGTTCCGGAAGAACACATCCCATGACTGCAAGAGGGGGAGGAGACACTCAGTGTGCAGGTAGTGAGAAGGGCCGCTGCATTTCCTCCCCATTCATCTCTCACACACACGTATGTACAGAGTATACATGAAGTCTGACGCGCTGCTGTTGGTGAAAGACGACCTATGCGACCTAAACCATGTGACCACAGACGCCTTCTTCAGGGCTGGTTGTCTGTGTGTCTGTACTAACATACCGCCTGAGCTCTCTTTATCAATACAGTTTAAGATAAGGAAACCTTTATTAGTCCCACGATGGGGAAAATGCATCATCAAAACGACATTTCTGAAGGTTTACTGAAAAACATCAGCCTACCTAAGCTAGCTAGCTAGCACGTTAAGCTAATAAGAGCAAGGTCACACTGTGATTGTTGTGTAACAGCTGTGACGTGACGTCTCGGTGAGACTCACACTCACTGTGTGTGTGTGTGTGTGTTGCCATTTGTGTTGCGAGTACCAGTAATGGACCCATTTCACTGATCCTACTTTGAGACTTGTCTTAAGTGAGACAGGTGTGTCATGTGATCGGGTTCCTGTGCTATAATTAGCTGCTGTCCTTTAGCGCTCAGGAAAAATGTGTTCACTGGCAGCTCTGTTTGAAGCACAGCAGCTACCACGCTGCTGCAAACATGGAGCGCAGGTTGTGTTTTCTGTCAGCACCACTAACAAACCACAGCCCTCCTCCTGCTTATACTGGTTACCATGGTGACGCATACTGTCGCTGTGAATCGACATGATTTCTGAGCTCCCGTTTCAGGCTCTGTTACCAGGGTGTATTCTGCTTTCTAACTGAAACACGGCGGCGCTGAAGAAGGTTTTCTTTCCTTTTATCCAACCCGAGAATGACTGTGTGTGCTGGAGGTATTGAACGCTGGTGGATCATCAGTGTGTGCATCCAGCAGGGGGCTCCACTGCTCCTCACCTTGTGAACACTCTTGGGGTTCTCTAACCAGGCATAGTACATCTCCTCCACATAGTTGGAGCTTGTCCCGTTAAGGAATGGCTCCGAGGCCACCGGTGCCGTGTAGCACCTGATTGGCTGAAACGTCCTTGTGCCATATGAAGAAGCGACTGTGATTGGCCGCTGTGGGCCGACAGTCTGAGCCGCCTGAGAAGCAGTGAGCGGGCGCAACCGCACCGCACAAGTCCTTAAACGATGCATGAGCAGTCCTTAGAATATCACACCCACGTCGGTGGTCGGTCGTCCACAGCCTCAGAACCAGGAAAAGAAATCCACATCCAGCGCCGACACTCCGAGCACAGCAGGGCCGAGTCACGTTCGTCTACTGAGAAAGGGAGACAGAAAGAACGTGAGTCACAGAAGAAGAGAGGACAAGGGGGGGGGGGGAGAAATTTTGCAATACCGTTTACACCGTGACGCACTCGCAGTCAAGCAAATTCTGCAATACGGCTATAATGGAGAGAGAGCTCTCTGAGTCCCTGTAATTATACTGCCTCGTCACATGATGGCGCACTGCAGAGCAAAACAAACTGTAGCAGCAGAAGAAGAAACCTCTTTACAGGCTAGTGTGTTAGCAATCATGGCGGAGGCAGAGCGTGAAGCGGAGGCAGCCCGACCCACTCACGATGACGAAGAGGAGGAGGAGCTTATTTCAAAAAAGGGCGCCACCTCTGTCGTGTGGAAAATCTGACGAGGAACAAAATGTAATGCTGTGCAAAGTTTGCCGCATAACGGTCGCTGCGAAAGGTTTAAACACCAGCAACCTGTTCCACCATTTAAAGTTAAAACATGCGAAGCAGTTTTATGAAAAGCCAAAAGATGTGCGGTGCACGCGCTGCAGGCCTGCTGTCGCTGTGTGATCTGACACTGATTTGACTGTTTGACAACTCAGGTCTTTTAGTTTTATTATTCAGGCTCGTGGCTCGGTCTGGTCGGGTATTTCTTCTGTTTTTAGGGGAATGCAAGTTAAAAAATAAAACAGGAAAATTTTCGAACGTGACAGTGTGTTTATTTTAAACCATTAATTGAATTTACAGAAACGTACCGTGATATATACCGCTACCGTGATATG
>JAVQJX010149575.1:0-10916 GCA_036025115.1 Ambassis agassizii
TATTGATTGAACTGTACTGAAATGAAGCTCCAGGGACGTCTTTTTCTTCCAAAACTACACGTTCCCTAGGTGTCGCCATTGTAAGCTAACTCTTTGTTTGTCCGAACTCGCGCTGTTGCCAGAGCTCATGAATATTGATGAGTAAATGTGACGTCATTTGAGATCAGTGAAGTGAAATAAAAATGGCGGCGCCGGAGAAGAAATAGCGGATATTTCCAAGCAACCAATCACAGGGCTTTGCGGCCACGTACGTAGGGCCGTACGTCAAGGTGTGGGCTACGTACAAGCCAAACGTTGACGTGATAGAGAAGTATGAATACATCAGGCTCCCTTGTGCGATCTGTCTGCTGGCTGGAGTCTCAGCTGATGAACCAAAAATGAAAAAAATAAAAAATAAAAAAAGTTTGTGTCCCATCAGCACCATCTGCTGGTCATTAGGTGGTGCTGCAGCAAATCAGAAATTAAAAACAAAACAAAATCAGGTTGTTTTTGTAACTTTTATTTAATTTGTGGATAAATATCTGGACTGCCTGCGACACTATGTGACTGACCTGAAGCAGCATTTAAATACACATGAAGAAGAAACAGAACGACACCAAAAACACACACGTTACATTCAGTCTGAGCCGCACCAACACACAAACAAGCCGGGATCACTTCACCCTGAAATACAATCATTACACTTCTATTGCTGACCGTGTCTAAAATGTTGTGCTATCATTTAATTTGAATAAATTCCCTTTAAGCAGATGAAGTGACCCCGACCTAAGGGATTTAAACATTTTTTTTTTGTTTTTGTGAATGTCGCCTGATTCACAGAAAAAAACAAACCTTTCAAGTATGACAGATTAAAAACAAAGCTTCAGTCTCCTGACATACAAACCATCACAGCACAAAATGAAGGGGCGCTCAAATATCTCAGTGAAGGCAACACTTACTTTATTTCATTATTCTAAACAGCTCCAGCAGCTTCTTTACATCATTTATATGTGCTTAGATTTAACTACTTGCTGGGGTTTAATATTTGTAACATGGAGTGCATTTCATTTGGTGCTGTAGAGGTTGTTTTTTTTTCTTGTAGGTGGATGTTTACAGTCGCTGGCAGTGTCTGATATGTAGAAACTCTACAGTGTTAAATCCAACTTTATAAAAATATAAATAAATAGTACATTATTTTTTAAGAGCAAAAAAAAAACAAAAAAATATAAAACAAAGAAACTCTTTCAGCTTAACGGAAACAAATTTAAATTTGGATTCATAAATGAAATAAGTTTAAAGACTTCCTGATCCACCATACAAGTTTTTGTTTTAGTGAGAGCTACATCTATACACCTATTTACACGTCCTCCTCTCAGGAATACACACACATGAACTTTATCTTAAAAAGATAAATAAACACCACACACACTGACAAACACACTCGTGTGTCTGAGGGAAGATACATTCCACCACTGTGTAAAGATAAAGTGGGGAGGAGGGGGCGGTTAAAATGTCCTGTTTTTCAGAATAAAAGACATCCTCTTCCTCTGTGCTCCAGAACTGGAGGAGGAAAGAGAAGCGTTGGGAATAAACACACACACACACACACACACACGGTGATCAAACATCGAATAAGAACGTGAAGAGGGGACAGTACGCTGGTTCGTCTTTCTCTGTACAGTTCCTACGTATGTTGGATTTCTGACCTTCCAGGCTGAATGTGCGGCCCTGATTTCTTTCCCTCAGAGCATCCCGTCCAGGTTGGTCTCTGCGGTCTGCTTGTCGGCGCTTTCCTGAGGGCTGTACTGGTTGTGGTAGTCGCGTAGGATGGTCACGACGTCGTGGTGTCCGAAGTGCACGGCCTCGTCCATCGGTGTGTTCCCCCACCTGCGGAGCAAACAGGAACAATAAATAAATACGGCTCGTCATGTGACAGGAAGCAGGAAGAGGAGCGGAGTCCGCCTCACCTGTCTCTGGGAACCGGGTTGACTTTACACGCCTCCAGCAGGAAACGAACCACCTCAGCGTGTCCTGAAACACACACATCAGCTCTGTAAACACACACACACTGTAAAACAACAAGCAGTCCTCTCATCGGTGTGTCACCTTCAGCAGCGGCCACATGCAGGGCCGTCCTGGAGTCGTAGTCCCTCTGCTCCATGTCCATGGAGGACAGCGCAAACCTGCAGCGAGGAAGCACAAACATCAAACCAGAGTGAAGGACAGGAGGAGGATCTGAGGGACGCTGCGGCACCTCCTCAGAGCGGAGACGTCTCCGGTGTACGCAGCAAACAGCAGGTTGATGACAGACTTCACCCTCTGGTCTCCGCCTTCCCTGCGAGGATCCAGCTTCTTAGCAAAGTGCCTCAGATTGTCGTAGTTGTGGAAGTTGAATAGAGAAACCAGGTCCTGAGAGAGGAGAAAAAAAAAAGTCACCACGATGCTGAGAAGCTCCAGTGTGAGGGGGTGCAGGCCTTACCGTGCAGAACTGGATGCCTCTCACGCTGTTGCCCAGCTTGTCCAGTGGAGGAGACCAGCACATGATGCCCATCACGTTAGGGACGACCAGCAGAATGCCACCAGCCACACCGGATTTCGCCGGCAGACCCACCTGAAACAGGACGGGCGCTTGTCTTTACGACGTCACGTCATCTCAGAATAACATCAAACGGACACTCACGTGGAAAGCAAACTGCCCCGAGAAGTCGTACATGCCGCAGGAGTGCATCAGACTCAGAGTGTTCCGCACCGCCTCCGGGCTCAGCACACGCTCTCCTGTGATTGGACAGAAGCCGCCGTTGGCCAGAGTCGCCGCCATGACGCTGGCGCTCTCACAGGTGACCTCGATGGAGCACAGCTGACGGAAAAGATAAAAAACATCAACATGAGCGTTCACGCCGACAGAAAGCGGCGTACAGAGAGACGTCTCCTCTGTGCTACCTGGAAGTAGAAGTCCAGGATGGAGGTCATGTCTGTCCCCTCGGGAAAACACTGAGGAGGACAAAAAACAGACTTTAGAATAAGAACACAGTGTCCTCTGTCTGAAGGACAGATGCCGTCCTCACCTTCTTCTCCTTCAGGTAGTAGCCGATGGCAAAGTTTCTGTCTCCAGACTCGCGCTCGGACTGGAAACTGGGACACACACACACAGCAAGAACACCATGAGTCAGCTCGCATTATACAACCTGACCTCAAAGAGTGTGTGTGTGTGTGTGTGTGTGTACTCACGTGGCGTTGCTGAAGCCGACGTACTCGTTTCCTGCCAGTTTGTTCATAAAGTTCATCACCTGCACGGCAAAACAATGTCTGTAAAATATCTGCTAATATAAATAAATCGATCTAAAATCTGATCAGTGATCAATACTCACATAATCAAACTTTTCTGCGTTGCTGGCTCCTTGCTGAAACACAGACAGAAGTAATCAGAGTATTTATTAAAACAAACTTTACAAACATAAAAGCTGTTTTAACCCACGTCAGTTATTGATATACTGATCTACGACATCACTATCCATGTGACCAATCAGAACGGCCATGACATCAGATGAGTTCAGATTAGAGGTGGAGACTAGCTGGAGATGGAGGAGGTGAAATAAGACGGTTAATCCACGCCTCAAATCGTACAGCTGGGTTATTAATTATTATTGATCGCTACACCTGTGTCTGATTGTAAATCACACTGCGAGTCACGATCAACGAGAAACCAACATTTTTTTTTGTAAACACTGTTACAGAGCGACAGTTATATTTAATCAGACAATGAGATTTCAGAATAAAAGATTACAGATTAAATGAAGATAGTGACAAAGTGTGTTTGGTTCGTTTATAATTCAGAGTTTGTGTCTTTAAAAGCCCGTTAGCCCGTTAGCCGTGCAGCTTGCAGTGTGTGACTGACAAACAAAGAGCTCCGTCTGGACAGAAGAATGGAGTGTCAGAACTGTTTATAATCCAGGTGTATAAACAGTTTGGAGAATGTAGGTGAAAGGGAAAGAAAAAAAAAAGCAACATTTAAACATTCAGAAAAAACAGCCATGTGACGGCTAAAAAAGCTCCAGACCAACAGAGGGGAGGAAGGAATGAAAAAGGATCAATTACCAACGTCATTGACCTGATGCTGCCCAAAGATCCTAATGCTGGAAAACAACACATAAAACCACACAACGAGCCTTGAAAAGGTAACATTGCAAATGAGGAAGAGGAGGAAAAGGAAGGGGCATGCACAGATCATCTGACTGAGCTACAGTCAATGTGTGTTTTTCAACGCTTCATACAGGAGGAGGAAGGAGGTGCAGGCGGTGTTGCCTCCCTCTGTGTGTGTGTGTGTGTGAGTGAGTGTTACTGCTCTCAACCAAATCCCCTTTCAGCATGATTATCTATAACCTTAATCTGCCTGTATGCTGTAATCTGCCAGAAACACGTCCTGAGATTATCATTTTATTCCAAACTAATTCTATGAACTTTTCTCTTTTTTTATTCAAACATCCAGCTGACAACCAGCACACGAAACCTGTCAGACAGCACATCCTGGTGTGTGTGTGTGTGTGAGATCACCTTGATGAGGGAGGTGCAGACGATGGCTCCAGCATTGACCATGGGGTTGTGGGGTTTATCTGTAGGAGAGGAGATGAAGGTTACAGGACAAACAAAACATTTCTGTGACTCAGCATGCACACACACACTTCCCCTCTGTGTTTTAATCCTTTTACACAACAGGTCAGAACAATGTTTAAAAGGACAGAAAAATAAACAGCAGGATTGTCTCAACAAAGAGAGGAAACCTGGAGACTTTCTCATTCCTATCCTTTACACAAACTGGCTCTCTGCCACCTCTTATTAACAATAGATCACGTCTCCATGGTAACCAGGCCTTGAGATGGAGCGCGTCGATAACTCACCGTCCTCGTTCAGGAAGAGCTTGTTGAAGCGCAGGCCGCTGGGCTCCTTGCCGATGAAGCGGTGGACGTACTCGGTGCCGTGGTCGTGGACGGCGATGGCGTATTTCAACGGCTTCACGCAAGACTGCAGACAGAAAGGAACTTTGGTGTCGCCGACAGTGTGCCTGAGAAAGAGAAGAGTTTATTTATAATGCAGATCAGGAAGCAGAGAGAAACAGTGACATGACGTTTTCTTATAAAACCTCTGTCCATCGACGGTGCAGAGAGCGACGGCCCACAGGTCAGGGCTGAAACGGGCCAGCTGGGGAATGTAGTCCGCCACCTACAGGAAGCAGATGTATCACATGAAAAAGAGCAAAAACACAGTCGGGGCAGAGTGTTTGAACCCTCACCCACCTGCCCTCCTGACAGGTTCTTGGCGCTTTCGTAGAGCTCGTCGATGTGGCCGCAGAAAGGCTGAAAGTCTGGGATGACAAACTTCTTCCTGAAGGCCTGAGTGAGCAGAACGATGTTGCTCTGGACACACCTGAGACAGGAGACACGGCCCGGATGATGAGAATCAGGCACACATTCCTAACATCCTGTTGATTAAGCGGTGAGGTAGAAGCTGTGCCTCTCCTGCCGCAGAGAGATTTGTGGTTCAGCATCTAATCCCTGCAGCATGGGATCGTGCAGAGAAAACACACACTACACTGCAGCGCCCGCTCACGCGCTTCCCTCTGAGAGCTCTATAAATACGCCCGGGGAGCGGAAGTGATGGATCCAGGCCAGCAGCGGTGGGGTCTGTTCACTCAGGCCTGCAGCCCCCCGCTGGGCCCTCATATGCCCAGACAGCGACCAGGCTGTCACCCAGATCTGTGTCACTGTCATTTCCTCAATGGGGGGAGGAAGGGGGTTACTCATTTACTCAGGTGCTGAATGAAAGCAGCTGAATAAAAACGAGGCCTGCTGAATAATTAACAGAGGATGTGACCCCGTTCTGCTGCAGAGGACTCAGAGCAGCATCAATAATTCTCATACAGACGCAGATTAAAGATTGATGCCGTTTCCTTTCAGAATAAAAGCCTTACTTTTTGAAGAGGTGTCGGTCCAGCGCTCCGTCCGAGGTCGTCTTCACGGTCACCTTCAGCATCTCCATACACTCTTTGAGCCGGGGGTCTCCTGTGCGAAGCCCCGTGGCTTTCAGAGCCTGCACAGAGAGGGAGCGCCGGGATTAAGACGGCTCAATCAATAAAGCAACCAGGCTCATAATTCAACAGAAACATTATGAAGACATCCCCCCTGTGTTGAGGACTCACTGTGGTGAATTTATGAGCAGGGATTTTTTCCTGGCCCTCTGCGATGGTGTAGAAGAGTAGGTCCTCCAGGCTGGGCAGGATGCCCGCCTTCCTTCTCCTGCAGCAAACACAGAGAGAACAAACCCACAGTGAGGCCTGCTGTGGAGGGAGCACGAAGAGGAGCTGTAGCATGGGGGACTGCAAGGAGAAGCAGTGAGTCAAAACACTGGAAACATGACACTGGCCTCACCTCAGCGACAACCTGTAGGAAAACATCCACAGTTTGTTTTTCCACAGGTTGGCATGCTGCCATGAGGCCAGAGTGAGGCACGAATACCAGCCAGGAAACACCGCTGACGTGTTAGTGATCTGAAATGAAGGAAGCTGCCGCCTTACAGGCCTCTTCACTGCGCATTCGGCTGATGAAGCAGGAAAACATGTTAGCTTCATGCTAATAGCAGGTGTTAGCTTGATGCTAATTGTCTCGGTGCCTGGCTGGTATTCTGTGCAGCATTTCCACACCAAGTCTCTGAGAGGAGAGTTAGTAGCGTGTCAGGAGGCAGAGTGGCTCACAGCAGGCTCTCTGCTATGATTCATATCCACACCCAAATAGGATTTGTGCAAAGCTCTGGGTGCCCAGACGTCCCACAATGCATCATGGGATATCAGCGTGTGAGCCAGGAGAGGATGTCTGAAGGTAAAGCTTAGGACAGGAGAGCATCAGGAGCAGGGTCTCCCTTTGGAGTCCAGCAGCAGCAGGAGTCACAAAGTGAAACAGTTTCTGATCAGCAGCTCTGAGGTTCAGAGGTCATGTTGTCGTTATGTTTGTACTGCTGCTGAGCACCACAGAGGAGACGCTGCCACCAAATCAGACCAGAAAGAGTTCATTCTGCACTTAACCATCCAATTTTTAGCTTTAGAAATATTTATGTGACTCTCACATTAGAGGAACTCGACATCAGCCGTCACATGACCGCGTCCCCCTCTCTGTTATGTCTCACTAATCATGAGGGCCTGTGGGTGAGGAAGGAATACACATCAGAGAGTGTGTGTGAGTGGGATGGATGAGGTAGAGGAGGGACAGGTTCAAGCGCAGCTACAGGGAGGAAGGTGAGAAAAGGTCTACAACTAAAAGAAAATTAAATAGAAACATACTTACAAATGCAAAGCAAGCAGATCAACAACAGGGAGAGAGAGTGTGAGAGGGAATAACACTGCATTAGTGACAAGAGTGTGCACAGTAAACAACAGTTCAGCTAATGAGGCCTGTGAGGGATCAACCACACCGGCAGGTTAGAGGTGGACACTGCAACATCTGGAGCATCTGGAGCGGCTCGTTACAGCTGCTCTCGTTTGTTTGTTTTTTAAAGGTCAGCGTCCTCCTCCACAGTCACTCCATCACATATTGATGATGATGTGACACATGCCTCACAGATGACAGTGTGGAGAGCCGGCACAGCACAAATCAATCAGCTGCTCAATCCTGGAGGCCTGTGTGACCGGCAGGCGGGCGGGTGGGCAGCGAGCCAGCCGGCTGCTCTGCTGCAAACACTGTGGAGGTTTTTTTTTTTTTTTTTTTTTTTTAAGAGTGAAAGCCTCAGGATCTTCATCACAAAACCAGCTCTGATTCTTTCTACACATAAAGCTTCACATCCTGGTGGCCGCAGCAAATCACCACAGACAGACAGACAGGAAGCTGCTCTGAAGTTCAGTCTAACATGCAGTTTAAACACAGCTGCTTGTTTTTTAAACTAGACTGCAGCCAACCCTGACCTTCATCAGACCTTCATTAGTGTTTAAATCAAAGTGAATTTAAATGAGTTGAGTTTTCAGATCAGCAGTATTGTGATGTGTGGAACAGTCTGATTAAATGTTCATGTTTTCCTCCACTTTTTTTTTTTTTTTTTTTTTGCAGGAGGTGGAGATGCTAGTCACGACTATCCGGCTCCCTGCTTCCATTTCCGGACAAATGTCAACATCTCGACATGTTGACTGTTTGCTGCAAAAAAAATAATGTGATTAAACATCTCTTCGCGTTTAGCTTGTCACTGCTACAAAAACAAACAAACATGGAAATTAATTCTTAAGAGGTTTCTTCAATTAGATTAAATCAGTGAAGTTGTCCGATAATGGATATCGCCGCTTGCTAGCTAGCTAACAGCTAGCCTCCCTGCAGAACAGGACAGCGCCACTCACTTCTCTGTTGAAGGCTCCTTGGCGGCTTCATGCTCTTTGTCCCCTTTGGAGCAGAAGCCCCTCACGGCGTGTGGAGCTCTCCAGCCGGCTAACGCTCTCCCTCTGCCCGGCGACCTCCAAACCACGCAGCCGGCGGCAGGTGCTGCTGTCCCACCAACCAAACCGCTCAACGGCCGCTTCAGCTTCGTTTGAAATAACTCCTTGAGCGCTGCCGTGGACCGGAAATGTAACATTTCAATCCCCGTGGAGGTGAAAACCGTCTGTTGTGAGAGGAGACTAACGGTTCGAGTAACGGTTTTTCCCGGTGACTCAACAAACGCTAGAAAATCTGTGATTCAACCAAACATGTTCACCTCCCACATTCTGATTGGATAGTCAACATAAAGGATCCTGCATCTGATTGGCTCAAAGAGCTGTCAATCAAAGGAGTGTTTTGATCCTTTATATCCAGCCACATTTTCAAGAGTTATCAACATAAAATCCTTTTTATGATGTATTTAAACAGATATTATGAATTTAGAACTTTTATTGAAGAAAGAAAGAAAGAAAAAAACTATTATATAAAAATAAAATATAATCCTCCTCAGTGATGTGTTGTCCTAGGCTGACACCTTATGGATTAGTTCGGTACTGCAGCTATACACGTTGCAGCGCCATCTCCTGGTTAAAATGAATCCCCACAGGCCACAGGGACAAACTGACAAAGTCAAAAGGAGTGATGTGACACAGCTGCATTAATTTAACCAAAACACATTCACGGTTTTTTCTCTCTCTCACGTGGATCAAACACCTGATCAATTTCCAAAACATCAGCTGAATTCTTCCAACCTGCAGCGTGTCTCAGTGTATCGACCTGACTCAGACTGTTTGTTTTGACCTCACACAGGCGGCTCGTGTGCGTGGGGTTTTTGACACGCAGCATAAAATAATGACCTACAAAAGAAATTAGTCAGTGGAAAGTTCGTTTGGCGCGTTGCTTCACTTTACTTTTCCTAACTTTTAATCTGAAGCTGGGTTTAAAGTCCACCCACCCGCAGCTCCAAGTAGGATAAAACAAACATTACAGTGCTGACTAATAAAGCATCTATCAAACCTGAGATGAAACATTCATGCTCTGATATTTTGGGGAAATTCCAACTGAATTTACATGTTTTGTTCTTTAACAGAGATGGAGGAAAATGTCATGATGAGTGGATTTTTTTTTTTTTACTTTATTTTGAAACTGAACCCAATTTGATCATTTAAATAAATATATTTTATTAGTGAAGCGAACTACAAGCAGCTCACAAACTTTCATTTTCTTTGCAGATAAAAAAAAAAAACAAAACAAAACAAAGGAAGGAATGGAGACAAACAAGGCGATCCCTGACGAAGCTGCAGGGAGGAGAGGTGATAATTCACCGACACCCACACCTTCTCAAAAGCAGTCAGCTTCCTGCTCCTTTCAAAATGAGGGTGATGGGTGCGCTCGGCAGATCCCTCCCACGCTGCTTTAGCGGCTGGCTTCCGCCCACCGCCCGTGGAGCCGCCCACCTCCAGCCGTTGCCACGGTAACACATCATCATCATCATCATCATCATCACCACCACCAGTGACTTGAACTGGAGGAGGAGGAGGAGGACAGAGAGGGGAGGGGTGGCCGTGTTGAGCACCGAGCAGGGCTGCCACTGTGAACGGCAACCGGCGTGGGTGTTCATGAGCCGAGCTATTCTCCAGAAAAAATCTGTCTACGTGTGTGTGTGTGTGTGTGTGTGTGTGTGTGTGTGTGTGTGTGTGTGTGAGGGAGGATGATGGGAGGGATGTGAAAAGGACCTGCGTCAGAGTGAGTCATCGGCCAGTTTCACAATGTGTTGATGTGACGCTGATGCAAATGGCCTGAACAGTAAAACAAAAAGAGGCAAACAAACACTTTCATCCCAAACCTCCATTACTTACACTACACAGCACTTTTAATGCGTTTGCTCAAAGGCACCACGGCTCTGGAAGCTGCACACAGTTTTTATTTATTTATTTTTATTTATTTATTTTAGATACACTAAAACACTAAGCCAGCTGAGAGTTTACTAGGAAAATGTTTTTTTTAAAAATTAGCAGAGTAACTTTAGCACATTTAGCAGCAGCTAACGTTAAAGTTCTCGCTGTCACCATACTACGTCATCATTCTGCGCCATCTTGCGCATGCCCTATCGCGATCCGGCAGTTTGGTCAGATTGTCCTGACGAGCTAACAGCTAACACAGGCTAGCACACAGTGTTAACTGGTATTTTGTGTAAATTGTTCACTTGTTTTGCAAGATTCTTTTGTAAATATACGAGTTAAAAATGATGTTAGCATCACTTAGCTTGGTGCTAGTGTTAGCATGCATTTTAGACAGACTCAAAGTGACATTGATCACAGAACGCACCACACAATAGAGTTCAAAAAAATAAAGTTTAATGTTTATGTGCTGTATAACAAATAAAATATATTAGTGTTTAAAAAAACAGGTGCATAACTAGGTGAAGCCTAATCTATCACTTTACAATAAACGGTGATCAGGACCAGTGTGGAAACAAAAACAGTTTTTTCT
>JAVQJX010149582.1:0-15229 GCA_036025115.1 Ambassis agassizii
GTTTTCATTAAAATTAATTAAAGCATCATAATAAAATATAATAGATCTATGTCTGAGTCTTTACTGGATCAATAGATACCAGATTTCTAGTGAATAATATACACTACTGTGTAAAATGAGACTTTCTGACATGGTGACATTTTGTGATATTTGCGTGGTTACGTCACTTCTATGAATGGTTTTTTAGACACTCGGGGGCGGAGCCACGTGTGGAGAGAGGTACCTTCTGATTGGACAGCAGAAGCACACTGGTCTTGTGTCTCTTCCTGATTGGCCGTGTGTCAGTGTGTGGGCGAGGCATGCTGTGACAGAGTCGGGGTGTTTTACACTTGTGAGTAGAGCTGCGCCTGTCATACCCACACAGAGGAGCTGCTGTGTTTGAACCTTTTAAATCTACAGATGGAATGAAGATTGAGGCTAAAATAAAAGACACTAAAGCATCCCGCCTCACACTCTGATTTTAACCGGACATTTTTTTCAGTGATATTAAATGGAGCCGCGGCAGCAGCAGGGTCTGTGCAGCTTCTCCCACTCTGCAGCCTGCGAGGGTGGGCTCTCCACCGGTCAGACCTCCATGCGTTTGTCCATCACCTCTACAACCGGCAGCCCGGTGGAGCTCACCGTGCCCGGTGGAGAGACCGTGGAGGGCCTGAGGACACGCGTCTCCCAAAAACTCAGACTACAAACACACAGAATCTCACTGCTGCACAAAAACAAGTAGGTAGTGTGTTACACTGCAGCCTGTTTATAGACTCTGTGTGTGTGTGTGTGTGTGTGTGTGTGTGTGTGTGTGTGTGTGTGTGTGTGAGAATATGTCGTCCTTGACTTGTGGCAAAAAAGATGAATGAGCCATAATTACGCTGATGTGGAGATAATCGCAGGAGGAAACGAGGAAGAGGAGGCCGGAGGAGAGCCAAGGTCGAGCAACAGAGCAGCTCATAAAAAATTCACCCGAGGAAACAAAAAACAAAAAAACTTCAGGGGGGTCAGAAAAAGTTTTGTAACAAATCGTTTGTAAAACTTTCCCTTTAATTTTTCAGTGATGTGAACTTTCCACTCAGGAGGAGGAAAAACACAAACCTTGGACTGCAGACGGCCTTCGCGTCAGGACTCTGGATCCCGTCGGCCTGATTGTGCAGTTTAATGTGCGGACGGTTCAAACTGAAGTCTACAGAGCTGCAGAGACACCAGTGAAGGGTTTGCACTCACAGATGTCCTCAAAACTTTTTTCAGCGAGAATCACAATCAGTGGTTAAGCTGCATGGTGGCCGATGAGGCTGCGCTGATTGGCCGGCTCCCTGCAGAGTCAGCTGTGTGTGGCTCGTCAATGATCAGAGTGCATTGCATCACTGTGTGGCCGCCATCATCGCTGCCCTCAGCAGGACAGACTCAGACTGGGGGAAAAAAAAAAAAAAAGAATCAGCCAATCTGTCCGACTCGCAGATCAAAAGGAGGCGGCTGCTGCGCTCACAGCCCACTGAACCCAACAGTCCACCTCCAACAGGGAGGAGGAGGAGGAGGAGGAGGAGGGAGGTGACCTGCGGGCAGGCAGGACAGAGGTTATATTACACTCTGCACACACTGTGATTTCTATTAGACAGATCTTCCAGGAACAGTGATGCGAACTGACACACTTTCATCAGATCACATGATGCAGCTCTGATGCTTTAAAGGACCACAATCTGTGACACGTCATCATGATGAAGAACAGGAAGCTCGGCCTCGCCTCAAAGGCCAGCAGAGCTAATGCTAATCAGGCTTTTTAAACCACGCCCACCCGGAGAGAAACTGTCCTCCGACGATGATCAAGATGTCCTGAATGTGGTGTACAAAGCTGGACACACACCTTTTTTTTTTTTTACCCATGATTCATCTGTATCTGTTAGTGTCAGTCAAACCTGTTTGAACTCATAGCCAATGAAAAAGGAGGACAGAAGATGACAGGAAGTAGCGGGAATATAATCCTGTCCAATCACAGCCAACAGCAGCAGATTCTCGTCCATGTTTGTTTACTTCCCTTTTCTTCTTCGAGTTTGTTGGCGGGTCGCAAACGACAAGTCAACTCATTACCGCCACCACCTGGCACGTCTGTAAACAGTCACCATCATGTTCGGTGTGTCTTTGTTTGGTTGTAAAAGTCCTCCAACTGTGGCGAGGATGCAATGAATTCTGGGATATGTTGTGCTGTGATGCATTCTCCGTTACCGTGGAAACGACGGACGGATTCGAGGAGAAACTTTTGCAATGGGACGCCATCAAGGCCACAAACGTGTGTCTTCTGAAGGAGGCCGCGTCTGATCTGGATCACAGCTGATGTTAGTTTACAGTCTGGAGTGTGAGAGGTGAAACAATTCCAAGAAAAAACAAAACAAAAAGATTTTGATCATAACTTAATGATACAGACAAAACACAGAGTCCTCTGAAAGCACATCTACATTCATGTATTCACACAGATATGAAGGAGCGTCCTCTGGGAGCAGCGTGCACACTCTCTTGGTTGAAGTGTTGCCGTGGAGATCTGAAGCAGCGCTGTGATATTTTCAATGTGTTTGAGGATTATTGAGTGTTTTTTTTTTTCCTCCATGACTCAGGCGGGCAGGTTAAACCGCTGCTCATTTAGACAGCTCTGCAGAGAATTCAAACTGTTTTATTTAAATCCACGCGGAGAGGCTGCTGATTAATAATCATGCAAACAAATTGATCCGTCTGATCAATAAACAAGTATCAGACACAGCAACAAGGTGGTTTATGGTGCTGGGAGGACGGATCAAAACAGCATTTTTTGAGGTGGAGGAAGAAGTCAGATCACATAAACAACACAGACGGATCAATAAGACAGTTTGATTCCGTTTTAATTCAGCTCCTGTTTGACTGATTATTCATAAGAGACAGAAAGTTCGACTGTCCAACAAACATCAGTGCTGGAGTCACAGTCCACCTAAACTCCAACAACAGACAAAGAGGGGGAGTGAGAGTGGAGCTGAGGTGAAGCAGGAAGCTAGCGCTGTGATAGGACAACCGGCTGTCAGTCAAAGCGGTCACACCTATAATTTAAAGGGTGAATCTAATTAAAAGGAGTGAGTTGTAAAAACATTCAGCATTCAACAGAGAGCAGCATCATTGTTTGAAGCAGGCTGTAAACATGTTTACTTCTGCAGGAAAGTTGGACATTTTAACATGGGAGTCTATGAGGATTGACTCACTTTTGGAGCCAGCCCCTAGAGGCTGCAGAGGGGAACTACAAGTTTGAACACTTCAGCATTGACTTCAAGTCTGAACCCTGGAGGTTGGAGCTTGGACACAATGTATGTACAAACCAGTGCTGCAACAGTAAAAGTTTTTCTTCTCGGCCTGCTGTGGCTCCATCTTGTTCATTTTTAATGCAGTCTGTCAGTTACACATTGTGCATTAAACAACAAAATGTACTGTTGGAGGACGTATGATGTCAGAGTGTGTGTTTCATCACACCTTCAGGCGTGAAGCCGTGGCAGCCGGCGGGCGCTCTGCTAGCTGTGTGTTGATTGGACGGTCGTCAATATGTGATGATCAAACACGTTCGATTTTCATGTCACAGAGAAGGAAAACAACGCACAACATCAGAAAACACACACTTCACAATCCATCGACAACAGAACACACAACTGGTACAAAGTGGACACACAATTTTAATGAGACGGACTCGTTGCAGTGTGTGTGGTCACTGTGATAAGTGGACGTCGGTGTGATTGACAGTGTGTGTGCTTTCCTGATGGAGTGCTGAGTCCACACCTGGATGATTAATACACCTGGAAAGAGAAACATACACTCACACAAAACAGCCCTGAGTGTGTGTGTAGTTGTGTAGTTGTGTTGAACTCTCTCATGTTGAACCTGATGTGAATTGACACATGAAAATACCCACAATCCCCTAGGACAGGTCTCTAAGCTCTGTGCTGAGCCGATTACCTACTGCTGACACACACACACTTACCAAGTAAAGGAAGTGGTGGAATAAAAATGTCTTCAGTTGTCCCTCCAACTGAGGACATTGGCAGAGCTGTAGGTTTCTGAATGGGGACCCAGAAGGAACTGGATGAGGTGGAATCTGAAGTGTGTTCACTGACCAAACAAAACTCCAAAAACAAAAGTCTGTGAAGGAGACGAGAAGATGGCCAGCCAGGAGTCCACGAAACTGTCAGACCACTAGATCCTCAAACTCCGGAGACAGTCAGTCCTTTCTGAGGTGGATCAGGAGAGATTTCTGCAGGGATCCGCCAAGAACACCCCAAACAGACCAGAACCAGAAACTTCCGCATTACAGTGATGACCCTAGATCCAAATCACTCAAGAGGTGTTCCTCAAGGTTCGATCTGGGGTCTTCTGTTATTCATAATCCACCTCCCATCTTTTGTGTCCTTTCAAAGTGTAGAATCCAGGGACATTTCTATGCCAGTGACACTCTCTTCTACCTCTCTACCAAACCTGAGTCAGTTCTACCACCATCTGACTTCCTGGTTTCATGAAACAGGTTCTCCTCATTTGTACCAACCCAAGAGAAGATCCACCAATTCATCATCCAAGACCCGCTCACAACAAGTCCATCAGCAGCGGCTCCACCTGCTGCACACTGTAATGGACTTTTCTACAACTGAGGTGGATCAGCTGCACACATTCTGGTCTCTGTTGGCCCCTGCTTGTACGTACAGTATTGATCAGAATGGACTTCATGTGAACATCTGTCAGAGTCTGAGAAAGAAAAGTTTGAGGCCACATATCATCGTTCTCCCAGCTGCTTCACGTCAGGAAGTCGGTGAAGCGGCGAGCGGTTCAGGCTTCAGCAGCACTTAAGCAGCAAATTAGCCCAAAATCCAGACCTGCAGAGCAGAGTACAAATCTCCATCTCTGTCCTCCTCCTCATTCTGTTTTACAGAGACTGATGGACGGATGATGGATTATTGATAGGGGGGATGGGCTGGTCGATAGAGAGGCTGAAAGTAGGCCACTCATCTGCTCAAGACCATCATTTATCTGCTGAAGTCCAATTTTTAATCTGGACAGAAGCAGGAGAGGAGGAAGAGGAGGAGGAGGAAGATCAGGTCTATAACTGAAGAAAGTAGGGCGGAAAAGAAGGAAGGAAGTGAGAAGAATACAGAACATATAGAGATGGATGAAGAGGTTTTCATTTGTAAATACAAATCCAACTGTTAAGCTGGAAAACAGAGGTGGTGGACTCAGACATCCCCCTGGTGGCTGCTGGGAGGTCTACACATACACACACATACAGGATTTCATTATAAACTTTCTATAAAGGCTCCACATCATTACACTGATAGAGCTAATATCCTGATGAGAATAAATGAGTGTGTGAGTGAGAAGCTAATGAAATATTGAATAAGTGATGTTTCCTCTGCACAGCTAACCTGTCTCTGTGTGTGTGTGTTTAAAGTTTAAAAAGTGTGTTTTGAACGATCTCTCCCTTCTCTTTGACTCTCTCTCGTCAGGCGTGTCTGTAGAAATGGATTTCCTGCTGAGTGATGAAGGTCTGTGAGGCAGCGCTGCGTCGATCTGAATGTATTGATAAACTGTTTTATATTTCAATATGAAGTGAGGCAGAGTCTCTTTTTGTTTTTGGGGACTATTTTCAGTGGCGGATTGATTCCTTTTTAGTGGAAGCTGCCTTATATACATACCAGTAGGCCAGATTGTGCGTTATCATCTGATCTGATGAGTGACAAACATCATGTTTTTTTGTGCTAATTTATGTACTGTTATGATATCACAAACTCCCATAATTCCATCTGCTGTGTGTGTTGCCCTGACAGTCAGATATTTCCTCCATATTAGACCGATCACATGACCCTGATAATGAGGGGGCGGGGCCAATTGGTATTTAAAGGTGGGGCAGACAGTGTGACAGTTAATGAAGCAGAAAACTTAACCTTCTCACTCACTTGTGGTTTATTAGCATTTAATTAGCGGAGTGTGTCTGTAACTGCACCTCGTTAGTGGGAAATGTGCTGATTGGTAGAAACCTCCAGCGGCCGTGTGACTGGTCGATGTCTGTTACAGCAAAGTTGAGAATTTTTGCAGAAAAATTGCAAAGTTGTGAATTCCTGCTGGAGCCAATTATATTCATACACACACAGACGCACACACACCGAGGCAGGTGACAGAGAGTGAATCCACTTAAACAGTCGTGCTGCTAAATTTACTGAACATCATGGCTGCTGCCACATGATAGTTACACAAACTCATTTTTACTTTTTACACATTAATTAAAACACAAACTTATTTTAATACTACAGGAGTGAAAAAAACACGCAATAAATCCACACAAATCTTAAAGAATGACCACAAAATACACAAAATGAGCACATAGGCAAAACATTGACTCAAATATTTGCTACAGACAGACTCACAAAATGACAAAATAGTCTCAAACTGTTCACAAGTTCCCAATAAGACCTTAAGAAAACCACAAAAACTCACACGATGACCATGCAACAAGCACAAAGACTCACAAAACAGGCACAAAAAGACCACAAGAGGAAAAAACAAAATAAAATGATCATAAAACAACCATAAAATGGTCATCAAATAGCCACAAAACCTTCAAACAGAACACAAAGACTGACAAAAACATCCACAAAGTGATGACAGACTCACAGCAAAACTACAACACAGCTACAGAACCTCATAACGAATGTATGTTTTTGGTTGTTTTGTGTGTCTTTTTAGCCCATTTGCAGTTTTGTTTCATTGTCTGCGTCTTTATGAGTCCTTTTGTGGTCCATGTTTTTGTGTATCTTTGTGTTTGGTTTCCGCTCCATAATGGCCATTTTCTTTCTCTGTGTCTTCTCTCTGAATCCCTTTGTGGTTATTTTTATTTTTTTGTGTCCTCTTGTAATCATTTAGCCTCTCTGTGTGTGCGTGTTTGTTGTGTATTTGCATCCCATCCTGCCTCCCTTGGCATTTATGTTGCATTTCTTCATGACCATTTTGAGCTCATTTATTGATGCTCCATCCCTTAATGTTTACCACTCTTCCCTGCAGAGGGCCTGTAGTCTCCCTCAGTGACCCGTCCATGCAGATCATATGTTTACGCTGCATGTAAACACTGTAACAAACATTGTTTCAGGCTTTGCTGCTGAACATTGTTTAGCAGATATTTCCCTCAGGAGCTACACGTGAATGAATCTGACTCTATCGGGTGGAAACAAACACGACTACAGATGAATGACAATGTTGCTCCTGGAGAAGAATATGTGAGTAAACTCTCTGCTGCCCCCTGCAGGCCTGTGTCTCGTCACTGTCCCTTTAAATTCACTTTTCTGTTCAGTGAATCGATTTATTTTCTTCTCTCATTGACATACGGGTTTTACCTGCTCTGACTCACATTCCCTCAGTGTGTGTGTTGATAACAGTGCTCCTTCTAATAATCATCCACATTTATGTCCCAACAGAAAAGAAGAAAGAAGTGGGTGGGAGCTATCGGAAGAAAACCATTGATATGCTAATGTCTCTCTCTCTCTCTCTCTCTCTCTCTCTCTTTCACACACACACAGGTCTGCTGCAGTGTGACAACAGGAGAATATAAGATTTCATTTTGTGTTTCACAAACCTTTCATTACAACAGCGGACTGAAAGCTCTCATTAGAGGAGCTGGTTTTCTGACTCCTCTCCTGTGTGTCCGTCACTCTCACATGTTTGTAAAAATCAGCGCCATGTTTACCATGTTTACCTGAGATGGAACAGAGAGAAGCCTGTGCAGGAGTGTTCAAAAAAATGCAATTTCACCCTGTAGCCACTAGCGGGCGGAATGCAAAAGTGAGTCCACATAGACCTCCATGTTAAAGAATCTGCATCCATATGTATCCACACAAAACACCGTAGTACATACCAGGCCTATGAGTGGCACAACAGAAAAGAAGACATTGGGGATGACCAAAACCAGAGTAAGATAGATGTAAAAACATGTGGTGCGTGTTGTTCATGGGGCGTCTTAGGGATGGGTGTCCACACTTTTGTCCATTTAGTGTCCACACAGGTCATTTTTCTACACATAGCTGGATGTGTCAACATTAAACCATATGTTGTTTCTGCAGGAGCTGAAAACCATAATTTGTTGTGTGTTTTCAGTTTTAAAGGTTTCCTGAAAGACTCTTGTGTCCTTTGTAAAAATGCCTCTTGAGACTTCATTGCTCAAGGGCACAGGGGAAGCTGTTTTCCAACTTAGAGACAGGCCTGTTACCATGGTTACCCCAGAGATAGAGAAAGAAAGACAGAGTCTGTCATTCATTCCTCTCTCTCTCTCTCTTGTTCATGTCAGTTCAGGTTTCTGAGCCTGACAGGATTATAACCTGACATGAAACCCCAAACACACACACACACACACACACACACACACACACACACACACACACACACACACACAGAGTCTGTGACATTGAGAGAAAATAGAATTGAAGGCTGCAGAGTCACAGTACAAATCAGACGCTATTTACCCTGGGGCACACACACACACACACACACACACACTCTATAACACACCCAACACACTCAGAAAATACAGACAACAGAACAAACACACACCAGCAGCTCTCAAGTTTGGATTACAGCTCAGGATGAATGTGAGAGTGTGTGTGAATCAGGGGATTCAGCGGTGAAGGGAGTGTGCACGAGGCCTTCACACTCTTAATAAAGTCTTTTTAAACCCTGTTAACGGTTTACACAGACAAATAATCAGGTTGTCTGCGGCTCAAATGGAGCTGTATTAACCATGAACCACCCCACCGCTTGTGTGAGGGTTTAACACTTCCAAGGAGAGCTCCAAAGTTTTCCCGAAGTTTCTCAGAGCATGAATACATCAGCAATCCAACAGGGTGCCCAACCCTCATGGATTTTCTTGTGGTAATAAAAACATGTTAAAAAATAGTTTTAATGGGTGTGTAAAGTTAATCTGACAGATCTGATCAAATGTCAGAGCAACAAAAACAACAAGGGCTGGGCAGCACAAGAGAATGAATTTGGAGAGCAGCATTCTCCAAAATGCAAAATTAAAGAGGTGTATGAGTTAAATTGAAAAAAGGACTAACAAAAGTCACATATTACACTCAAATCATAAAAGCTACAAATGTCAATTTATTTACACATTTTATTGTCCTTTTTGTGTGTTTTAGGGTTTCACAGAGGAAGTGAAAAACTGCTGCGTCCAGGAAAGGAGCCTTGGACATGTGTCCATCCATCTGTATATTCATCATATGGTAACAATGTTAGCTTCATTATTCTGACTGAGTTTCTGGACTTTATTTATCTTCCAGACGTGTTTCAAAGCCATCTGTCAAAGTTCATAATCAATGTTACAAACGGCCATTTAAAAACACAATGATCACTCAAGGTCCACTTACTGTCCTCATCCAAAGGACTTTGTTGCTGATTAGAGTTTGTTCAAATGTCCACTGATCAGCGTTTATCTGGTAAATAGTGCAATAAACTGAAATATCAGTCCTAGGAATCTCTCTGTTTCAGCAGTTAGAATGGACATGGACGTCTTCCACCTCACACAGAGACACAGAAGATTGGTAGCATTCAGATCCATATGCGAACCCGAAGCCAAACGCAGGGTAAAGAGGCTCTGTGAATGTGGCCTCAAAAGTGTAGAGGAGGACCAGCAAGCCAGAGACCACTTTGTAGAAGGACAGAATACCGCCTGGATGGTCCAGAAACACCGCCACTCTGCTAGATGCAAAAGACAAGTGGCCGTCGACGACCCTGTCTCTGTCTTCATGTCGTACGGAGAAACCCTGTTCGTCACAAAGCAGCATCCAGGAGTGGTCGTTCGCTCCAAGACAGCCGTCAGTGCCCTCTCCTTTCCGCCGGATCCTCTGGTATGTCACCGCGATGTAAGCCTTTCCTCTCCACTCCACCTCCCAATAACAGCGACCTGTCAGACCAACGCTGCACAGAACCTGACGCCAGCAGTCGAATCTCTCCGGGTGGTGCGGATACCAGTGCTGGTCTTCAATCAGTGTCACCTCGGTGTAGTCGTTGGTCAGCTTGAGGTTTCTGTGAGCTGTGTTTCGGTCCAGCTTGAGTTCGCAAACATCTGTTGGACATAAAGACGATCTTTGTGACCCTCTCCCAGACAGGAAACAGTCATGTGATGCAAAGCAAGAACTTACATTTCTTCAGACCTGACTTCAACCGCCGCACTCCACCATGGTCCAAGCTAGAAGAAGGAACAAAGTCTGTTATCACATCAACCATCAGTGTGACTGGAGAAATAGTTCCTACATCAGGTCCTACTTCAGTCTGCAGTGTGGATGCAGTCCATCGGAGAGCAGTGTCTCTCCTCTGACTCCTGGGTGGTTGTAGCTCAGGTCCAACTCTTTGAGATAGGAAGGGTTGGACTTTAGAGCCGAGGCCAGGTAAGAGCAGCCTTCCTTTGTGATCATACAGCCAGAGAGTCTGCATACAAACACACAGTGTGCATCAGATAGTCTCTCATTTGGATATGGGGGTACCGGTTTTAGATTTTAGTTCCTAGTTCTTAGGTTTTTGGTCTATTTGCCTATAATGATCATAACATGAACAAATGGTTGAATTGTTACTTGAGACTTTGCAGGGTGCAGTATGGACTCGCCAAGCCATCAGAAAGAAACTTCACTCCTGGATCGCCCAGGTCGTTGTCGCTCAGGTCCAGTTCTCTAATGGTGGACGACTGAGAGCTGAGGACAGAGGCCAGAGCTTCACAGCTGGTCTCTGACAGGTTACAGTTGTTCAGCCTGAGAAACAAGAATGAGAAGTGATCAGGTACATTTATACACAGTCACTTGTTTTGGATCTTAGTGCACATACAGCAGCTTCTTGGAGACTTTGACCACCGGTAGCAGCTTCTGTAGACCCTCTGCTGAAGCAGAGTATTTCTTCAGGTCGAATACCTCCAGATCGTCATCTGAGGACAGCAGGATGAAAACCAGAGCTGACCACTGAGTTGAAGAGAGAGTTCCTGGAGAAAGACTTCCTGAACGCAGGTACTGTTGGATCTCCTCCAGGAGCGACTCGTCCTTCAGCTCATTCAGACAGTGGAACAGATTGATGCTCCTCTCTGGACAGATATCCTGCCTGAGCTTTTCCTTGATGGACTTGATTATTTTGTTGTTGACATGAGCTTCGTCTTTTCTCAACTTCAACAAGCGCTTCAGAAGATTCTGGTTGGTCTCGAGGGAAAGGCCAAGGAGGAAGCGCAAGAACAAGTCCAGCTGTCCTTTAGGGTTCTGCAAAGCCCTATTAAGTGCAATCTCATGGACTTCTTGTAAGGATTTCCTCCTGCAGAGGCTGCACAGAGTCTCCATGTTTAGAGTTGGCTCGGAGAGTACATTCCTGTTGTTGTTCATGAGAGACATCATCACATGGAGGGCAGCCAGGTACTCCTGAAGGCTCAGGTGGACGAAGCTGAACATTTGGCCCTTGTCGTCAGCTAACTTCCACTTGTTCACCTCTTCAAAGATCTCGGTGAAAACTCCGCAGTACAGAGCTGCTTCACTGAAATTAATGCCGCTGTCTTTGAGGTCTTTCTCATAGAAGATCGGGTCCTGTTTCTCCAGCTGGTGAAAAGCCAGTTTTGCTAATGAGCGGATGTATTTGATGCTCTTCTTGCTGCTACACCTTTTCTCTGTCGTGGTGATCTGATAGGCAATGAATTCCGTGTACGTCTCCGTCAGGGTTTTGGGCAGCTCGGTTTTCTTCCCGGCTTTCAAAACATCTTTGAAAACACAAGTGATGAGCCAGCAGAAGACCGGGATGTGGCACATGATGAAGAGGCTCCGTGAGGCTTTGACGTGGGCGATGATTCTTTTGGCTTGTATCTCATCAGGAAATTTCTTCTTGAAGTACTCCACCTTTTGTGGATCGGTAAATCCTCTTACCACCGTTATACGGTCTACAAATTCTCGAGAGATCTGTTTGGCCGCTACAGGCCGTGTGGTTATCCAGATCCGAGCAGGGGGCAGCAGGTTCCCTTTGATAAGGGCTGTCATCAGTGTGTCCACCGAGGTTGACTGCATCACGTCAAAGTCCACCCTCTGCTCTTCACCACGAGCGCAGTCCAGGTGAAGACGGCTTTCATCCAGTCCATCCAACACAAACAGAATCTTAATTTCACTGCTTTTATAATCCCGGTTCCCTGACGTCTGTAGTCGATTGAAGATGTCGTTAAGTTCTGTCTCCGTGATGGCTTTGGATTCCCAGATGGACGTGTGGATTAGTTTGGCCAAGGTAAACCTCTTCTCCTTCAGTAAGTTTAGTTCACGGAAATTCAAAGGGAACAGAAGGTGTATGTCTGCATTGTTTGTACCTTCAGCCCAGTCCAAGACAAACTTCCGCACAAGGAATGTCTTACCAATACCTGCGACTCCAGTCGTCAGCACCGTTCTTATGGGCATTCCGGTAGGATCTTCAAATATATCACTTGGTTTGATCGCTTCATCTGCCCCTCCTCTCTCCATCTGAATCTGTATGATCTCATGCTGTTGGTTGATGTGCATCTCACCACCGGATGTGACGTACAGCTCCGTGAAGACCATACCAAGGTTCTGCTCGTTGTTCCTGTCGTTCATGCCCTCTCGAGCTCGTGTAAAAATGCCCTTCAGGTAAGACCGCAGTTTTTGTTGGTGCTGTAGGATTTCCTGAGGTCCCAGACCTGGAAAAAGGGAAAACCAAAACTGTGATTTCAGGTGGTCAGATTTTTATTTTGATATGAGGAACCTAAAACCAGGAAGTTTTGTCAACCAAAGGCAACAAACAAGTCATCAAACTAACCCTGCTTAGCTGTTTGTTCTGAGCTTCTGTTTGTCGAATCCACAACCAGATCATTCCTGTAAATTTTCCCAAAAATGGTCTTGGCCACGTCCAAGGCCTGTTCATCATAATGCTGTACCATCAGTTCTGCTATTTCTGACGCACGTGTCCCCTCCAGGTAACGCTTTGGAATCGGACGGAGGCCACTGTGCGGTTGGCGCAGGTGAAACTTAAAGTCTTTTTGCTCATCTGTTGATAAATCTTCCAAAGCTTCACAGAGCAGGTCCTTCACAGTCAACATGTCTGCAACCTGATAAGATAAGATAAGAAGTCTGAAAGGTTCTACATGTGGATCCCTGGAAGTCAGTAAATCCAACACATTTCTCCTTTAATCAATGTATCAGAGGCAATAGCAGATAACATGATAAGCATCGCTATGATTCACCTGTTTTTTTAATCACACAGTCCAGACAAACTATTTCTCAGCAGCCTCATAAACTGTCAATTGGCTTCCCCTCATGTGATGTAATACATGATGTATGTGACAGCACGTAGACCTGAACATAAACACATGATTAGTGGTATCAGTTACAGCAATAAGATAATAAAACATTTACTGTGAAAATGTCACATGGCAGCTTTATGCTCATTAAACTGGCACATTTAAACAAAAATTAAAAATACATGATCATCATCTGCAATATTAACAGACAGAAAGAAAACTCCTGTGAGTCCATAGTCTGCAGCTTATCTGCAATTTTACATCTGATTTAAATGTTCAAAGGCAGCCAAGCCCTTCAAGTTTAAAATAAACACCAAGCTGTCATAACAAAAATAAAATGTAAAATGTAAATCAGATTTTTTTTAGAAGAAATCTTAAAGTTTCCTCAAAATTCTGCAATATCTGGATTTTTTAAAAAGTCAGAATTCTGAGAAAAAATGTTTTTAAAACAAAAATATTTGAAAGTTTTAAAACATAAATTATGACATTCAGAAGAGGAGTGGTCCTAATCTTCAAAAACACAAAGAAAGAACAAAAAAAAGAAACACTTACTGCAGTTTGTCTCCGGCTTTTGTCGTACCAGCTGGTGGGGTTTCACTTTAACTGCGAGTTTAAAAAGAGAAAAGTGCGTCTAGTTCAAGAAACCACCTCTTTAAAAAAGTGACGTACGAGCATGATTGACTATCCGGTAAGGAAGAGGATCAATTTTCCTCCTTCCTCAAACCTCTCGGAGCTCTGAATAGACTTTTATTGTGACTGTAAAGCACCAGTCAAAGTCCTCGTCTCACAGTGCTCCACGCCCCGATGGGAGAGTCCAGACTGTCACAGCGTTTATAAAAAATCATTTGGCCCAAATGTCCACTTAAAGGTCTGGCTGGCGTTATTAGAAGATGGAGGTCAAAGGTCACAGGAAGGAGCGGCCTCCTGCTGCGCTCAGTGCTGCATTTAGGCCCTTCAGTGTCCAAATAGACTCCCAGGTGTCTATGAAGATTCTTGGTCATTCAGGTCATTTTCATTCAATAAGAGTTGAACAGATATTTATGAGATACAGTCCCTCTGTGGGAGGGGCTGAGAATAACTTACAAAAAACATCTAAGACTCCTTCGATACTTTACCTGTTTGGCTGTTAGTGCCAGGTGTGTCTAATGACTGTCTAACGACTGTGAAACTGAAGGGGGCGCTGTGCTGGAACAGGCTAACGAGCCATCGTTATTGCTGTGCTCATGTGATCTGGTGTGTATCTATAGTTATTCACAATGTCCACAGATGGAAACAGGATGGACGTGTGCTTTGCTCCTCCTCAGATCCTTTGCCACATTGAGCAGCAGGTGGTTCTACCGTCCACCACAGCCCTGCATTCAGACTCCTCACCCTTCCTGATACTACAATAATAGCTACATACAGTATCAGCGGTGATATCAGATTACTAGATGCCTCTGGCCACAAATCATCCATCAGCTCTCACTGCTCAAATAATCATTACACAAACAAACGCACACTCTCTGTTTCAGCACTGTAAAGTTGTGCTGCGAGGAACAACCTTTCGGGAAGGCAGCGGCCTCTGAGCACCATCCAAAGAAACATCAGGCACACACGATGTCGGCGTTGAGCTCAATTTTCTTCTACTTTATGGCCAATAGATAGTTCATATACATACAAAAAAAACGGCAGCATGGCATACCTTCCACAGTCACAGACAAAGGCCCAATCCCAAACCGGTCCTCCTGATTAGGGAGGAGGGTATAAAATTGAAGCCAAACAAATGGGACGCCCTCGCAACCTGACCAGAAACAGGAAAGAACCGTTGCCATGGAGATGGACAGACGCTGCGCTTCTCTTTTTGTTGAAGAGGCGTCATGTTTCATTTGCAGCTCTATGAGCCGCTGTCCCTGTACAAACACATGTCTCAAATGAATACATGAAGTATGAGGCTGATCACATTCATTTATG
>JAVQJX010149650.1:0-13086 GCA_036025115.1 Ambassis agassizii
AAAAAAAAAATTTATGTGGAAAAAAAAATCAGGACCAGTTTAGTTTTTAGTAGTGTGACATAATGGTCGCCTAGTATAGGGGCTCCAAACGTATATCCTACAGGGTGGGGTTGCACCATTGGGTTCAAATAGGACTGACATCACTGTGTGGCTGCAACTCATTTTGTTACAGAGGACTCTGTTACATGTGGTGAAACACTAATCAAACATACTTGTTGGCTGAGGCTAGTGGCTTGCACAAATACACCCATGATCTCAGACACACACCTATATTCACATATGCACATATACACACCATACAACAAAAAGCATGATCTCACACATGCATTGTACATATATGCATATGTTCATAGGCAACTTCCAGTAAATTTCTAGTCACCTTCATGCCCATAAGTACCACTGGGATCCCCATTGCGTGAGCAGCCCTTTTTAGCCGTATTATTTTTTGACATTCCCAGACAGTGTCTTTGGA
The DNA here is from genome assembly GCA_036025115.1 of Ambassis agassizii. Classification (NCBI taxonomy): domain Eukaryota; kingdom Metazoa; phylum Chordata; class Actinopteri; family Ambassidae; genus Ambassis; species Ambassis agassizii. The sequence continues at coordinate 473 of JAVQJX010149650.1, forward strand.
GGGATTGCAGGAATCTCACAATGATGTAATAAGATGTTACACGCTAGCTGGAAGTGTGAATGTTGTTATGCTTCTCTGTGGATAATTGAGACCAAAATGTATTTATTATTAGCCTCATGTCTGTTGTTAGCATTAGCCACTAAGGTCACAGCAGTGTCTATAAGATACAGTGGCATATAGACACCCTGCAACATTTATGCTTGTGCAAATGTATGTACTCTTTCCCCGAGGCCCGCCATGGTGCTGGATAGGAGCACACGCGGCTAACACACTGCAGGTTGCTGTGTGAGACAGGCCAGGTCGGCTGGTGACAGTGTGCAGCCCCTCTCCTGCCTCATTTATCTGCTATGGCAGCGGACAGAATGCAATTTCCTGCGAGGGGGAGGCCAAGGGGGATGGAGCGGTTAGGGGGCCGGGGGATGCGAAGAACATCAAAGGCCTCTGAAAGCTATCAGGAACTTGAGTACTGCCAGCACTGCGTGCCAACTCGCCAGTCCCCGCTCACCCTGTGGTGTACCCGGACGTCAGCTGTGGCTATACACACCATTCACAGGGTTTGTTAATATGTGTGCGGCGGATAAAAATACCCCTCCATTTAGAGGCTCAGACACCTTGAGCTGGAGCACTCAGAACGGCCATTAGGCATGCTGCGGTATGAGAAGAAGGTCACAGTTTATCATCCCTGCCACCCTTCCTCTCCAACACAGACACCCTCCTGCTCTCCTCTCAGGACCCTCCCTCCTTCTCTTAGCCAGGGTTCAGCCTGTTCAGTTGAGGTGAGGGTACAGGACAGAGCAGCGAGGTTCGATTAGGACCATTTGGTAGTGTACATGTGTGAGTGCTCTGTAATGGAACCTCTAAATTAGAATCAGGTTGGTTCAGAATGCTGTGGCTGTGTTTAGCTTCTCTGTCCATGCATGCTCTCATCTCACTGCATCTCAATCCTTTATTCTATTGTCTGCATGTTGACCAGAGTTATCTATTTAGCCCATTATAATTGTGTGTGTGTGTGGGTATTTGGATGTGTAGCATTTGTAAGTGAGGAAGGATGGTAGGGTATATGACAGGAAGTAATAAGGCAGCCCCTGCTGGATTTTATCTCTGCCTTCTCTACATGGCCTCCAGCTAACATCTGTATGTGGAGTTAAACAGGCCCTTCTCCACAGAGTGAAGGAAACCGTTCATTCGTGTTGGCACACTGACTGCCCTCGTGACAAAACCTGTACCATACATCCAGATTATTTGAATTTTAACCTTATCCCTGCTGCACATACAGAACACACTGATTGTACAGTATAATATCAGGTGGCAGCTGGTTAAACAGTCAACAGCACTGACCTCTATACACCCAAAATGTCTGCATCCATATTACTGTGGTGGGGCCTCAGACAAACATAACATTCTCTTCATACACCAGCCAGCTGCATCGAGTATAGGTCCTCTGCAGACCCTATCTAGAGCCTATCACTAACAGGATGACTGGTATTGGCTATGGAATGCTTTTGTCTTGGTCTGGGCATTACTGTGTGTGGGAGGTCATATTAGTGACCTCCACTCATTGCCTTCCGCTTTCACTCAGTCTGCTACATTTGTGCATTTCAGCACAATACCACCTTACTTTGTCTTTCAGTACCAGCTCTTGGAAGAGTGGTTAACCTGGTTACTTGAAAGGCTGGAGATGGAGGTCTGGTCTGAGCTATAGAGGTAGGACACCGGGGGTGGGATATCTTATCATGACCATCAGAAATGCCTTGTCGGCAGCCATTCATTGGGCTTGGGGAAAATAAACCAAACTGCAACCCCCCCACCCCCACCCCACCCTCCTCCTCCAAATGACTGAGTTAGACAGATAACAGCAGACCACGGGGGTCCCCTCTCCTCTTTCCCCACCCGTCTATCACTCTTGCTGTCCGGTCTCTCTCTCTTTCTGCCTCTCTGTGGCTGGTTTTATTGGAGAGGAAACAGAAAACAGAAAGCCTCAGTGTGGGAAGCCACTTGTTATCTGAGAGTCTTGGGAATCGAGGCCTCGGCAGAGGCTTCACTCAGCGCACTAATGAAAGCAGGACAATTTGGCCGCTTTCGTTCCCAACATAGTTAGACCCCCCATCCCCATTTCAGTGCAGGTAGTCCTGCTTCCATTTTCCTTGCATCCCCAGCTTCCCTCTTCCTGTACGGAAACTTCACACCTTGACCTCTAGTTCACTTTTGGAGGAGAGCAAACCGGCGATTTGCAAACAGCTTTTGTTTGTACATCTTCTGCTAACCTGTTGTTATAAGGCAACATCTGTGTGTGTCTGAGTTTAACAAGTCTAGTATACAGTTAACTGTACTTTTAGTAAAGTTGTTCAAATGTTTTTCTTGTTTTAGAGTAGATCCTCACACCTATTGTTGGAGACTGTTTGTTAGGTCTGCTTCTATAGAAAGCATGATGGACAGGTTTTTAAAAGTCACACATGGCCCCTTGAACCATAGAAAATCCTCCCTATTCAACAGTTCATTAAGGCTAGAAGATTTAAGTTTCCACAACTAAACAATGCAGCAGAGATCCACTAAGTTCACCTTTGTTTGCCACATAGCTGAGGTTTACCATCCCCAGGTGAGCGACTGAGAGCTGCTCTCTGTTCTGATTCCCTCCATGCTGCGGCTCTCCCAGTGGAGTCAGGGAAACAGCAAGGCCATGTGAATGCTGTATAGTAAGGTAAGACTTGGCCGCCGGGCATCCGGAGAGAGGGCTCAGCTCCCTTTGTGGTGGATCCCTGACAGGTTGGGGCGATGCACAGACCAACCCCTCCCATCCACTTTCACCTGTGATATTGTCCCAGGTGGAGGGGTTGCAGAGAAGGCACTGAGATGTCCCCATAGGGCATGGCTTCTGTGTAGCTCGATATCCCAATGGGCTTTGCCGACCTCCAGAGAAAGGTTAAATGAAGCCAGGGCTGTCTGACGGACAAAGGCCGCAGGTCAGCACCCACTCCTTTGATCCATTCCTGCCCTCTTCAGACCACAGAGCCAGACCTTTTTGTTTCACCTTGCTTTTCTATCCCTAGGGCTAGTCCCCTTTTTTCCTCTCAATCTACCCCCGACAATGGAGTCACTTACAAAGCTCTGTGCGTTGTATGGTCTGCCAGTCACCAGAGGGGAGAGGTTTCAAAGGGAAGGTAGTGGGGCTCAGTGTCTCCCAGGTCCCCAGTGAGGAGATAGATACTGATTCTTTCAGTCCTCAGTACTGGGCCACAACCCCACAGCTTCACCCAGCGCTTTAGAGGCCTTATCCAACAAAGACACAGTGAGGGAACTTCATTTAAGAGGGTAAATAGTGGAAAAGAGAAACAGGGAAACTTGTTGACACACACTTGACTCCACCTCAGCACCTCACTGTGACAGAATTTGATTTTTTTTTTTTTACTTTTTTTACACTTCAGTTGTACGCTTACAATTATGACAAGCAGACCTAGGGCAAATATACTAAAATATTTAGAGGGTTGTAACTTCACAATTCCACTGCCAAAAACAGCTTGCTGAAATATGACTTTCAGTTTTGTGTTTTTTTCCTTTTTCATTTCTTTCTAATGGTCAAAAGAGGGGAGGAAAGGATTTATCTTGGAGCGGCACATGCTCTTCAGCAGATGTAGAAAGAGCTAACATGTTTTGAGTTTGTCTCCAGCCAAAACACTCAGGTGTAGCCCTGCTCTGAGACTACAGTTGTATAATACAAGCCCAGAAGTAGCTGACACTTCCCTCCTCCTTTGCCTATCCCACTGAGCCCAAACACCTTGAAGTGTCAGGACATCACAGCCTCATCGAACTTTTTGTTTTTGGCCAGATCCCACCAAAAACAGAAAGCAATTTCTGTGAATAGAAGCTTTTATAAAACTATTAGGACTGGATAAAATAAAAGTTACAACATGACAGAGATTTTCAGAGAGAGTCAGAAAGTATATGACTTAATAAACCTGAAATCAAATCTGTTTGTTTTCAAGGTGGATTCATGGTCATTCTTTGCTGTCATAATAGGTGTGTTAGTGTGTGGCAGGGGCCCTGAGTGAGGGCCACAGGGGCAGGAATGTAAAGGCCGCACTGGGGGCCTCTGTGGTGCTAATGGATTAACAGGCCAGCTTGGCATGCTAATGGAGATTGTCTGTGATGTAATGAGCTTCTAATTAGGTCACCTCTGAGCTTGACCCCCTTGTAATGAGGGGGGCAGAAGGGAGAGGAGGGGCCGGGGCTGGTGATAGCACCCTGACCTGCAGGTGTGAACTGGCCCGGGCTGTAAACAGGGCTGGACATTCCTGGCATTCTCAGCTCAGCATCCCCTCCCGAAACTCCCCTCCTCCTGCCTGCCAATAACCCTTCTCTAGTGCTATGGGTGGATACACACACAGGGAAACAAATGGAGCCACATTTCATGCTCCAAGGTGCTTCCCGGTTTGACTGAAAGAAAAAAAACGTTCCCTTGGGTTCAGCTATTCTTTGGTTGTCGGGCACTACTTTTCTTTATGATATCCCTTTCACACTGGGGTGTCGCAGCATTATGCTTCAACCTGGATTCATATGCTAAATAGATCTGCAGGAGGGGAACTATCTAATTAAATGTGCAAGAGTTTAATCACCCTGTGTTATTGTGGCAGCTTATTCCTAACCTGACTGGCAGGATCCATCTCATTGTCTCTTTCACTTTCTCTTTCTCTGCCTTGGCACAAAGTGGCGCACTGATACCACCTTCTCTGACCGAACAAATCACCTCTTTATTTGCGAGGATGAGAATAACACCCAGTGTGCCACCAAGCGAGAGAGGAGGCAGAGACCTATCCATGTGCACTCATTACAAGTGCCCCATGAAAGGATTCCAGGACTACTGCCAGCGATTTTATTGCACTATTTATAGGCATTGCATTATTATAACTATTGCATGATTAGTCTAACAGGGAGTTTACAATGTGGTCTCCAGAGCGTTGCTGGATAAAGTGTAAATGAGGAAGGCTTCGTTTTTCTCTCCTTCTCTATGTACATTTGAATTATGTTCCAAACATGTCTCTAAGGAGCATTTGGCTCCAATTAAGATTATAGCAGCACAAGGTTTGTGCACATTTACCACAGGTGGGCACACATATGCTTGCGTATGTATATTTGGAGTTACTTGAAAAAGACTGGTGTCAAGATGGTGCATTTGTTGTTCTCAGCGGGACAGATAGGATCAGTGTGGGTTATCAGTCATGGAGGGCGGTGACCAGGATGCATGAAGCTTGAGGGGAGTGGTATGATAAATGACCTATAGGAGCTTATCGCTCTGTTTGTACTGTAGGACTTATCAGATGCTGAGGGTCCATCCAGTCACTTGGTTGCAGTCAGTTTTAGCCTCTGAGACAAAAAAGTGTGAGTTGTTGTGTGTGGGATGGCTTCAGAGAAAGACGTGGAAGATGTGCTACGCAAATGTGAAGTTTTGATATGTATGTCCATTGTTAACCAAGCAGCACGTTCCTACCGTCTACTACTACTACTACTACTACCATACTCTTTAATTGTATTAAAGGTCATAGGGAGGTTTGAGTACATTCCAACAGGGTAAAAAAGAGGCACTGTAGACAGGTTTACATAGGCACTCACTTGTGATATGAGTCTACAACCCACATTAATGTAAATTTGTCAAAATAAGGACCCATTACAGGATGAGTAAACAACACACAAAGGGAACCATTAACAAAAAAACAGAATGCTCCCAATTGTGAGGTAACAAAGATCTCAAAACAGATTACTTAAAATTTAATTTTTAAAATCTGGCTCTGCTGGTTTTCTTGGCTTTTTGACCAGACCTCTGAGGGCAGGGAGTTGGCAGAGACAGGAACCCCAAAGTAGTAAGTGGACACTCTCTTTATCAGTCCCTCATTCCCTCTATTCTTTTAGAGGCCTAGACTCATTAAGCCATCTATAAATGGCCCAGTCTTAATGAGGAGGCTTTTATAGGGCTCTCTCTGAGCCTCAAGGGGATAATCAGACTCCAGTAGTAGTAGGAAGTCGTCTGTCTTGATAGTCTGCCCCTTTTCTCAGCGGTGGTCCGGCCAAACCCAGCCCCAGACCAGAGTGGTGTCACACCACCCATCAACTGTGCCTCCCTTTTCAATCTTTTCTCTCTTTCTCCTCCTTTTTCCATCATGTACTTGAACATTTAAAAAAAAGTCAGCTGGTGCCCAGTGTACAAGCCACTTGCAGGTCTTTTAATTGCCTCCTTCCTCCCCCTTGGCTTCACTGGCTGTAGCTCTTTTTTACGAGCCCCAGGCCCCGGACCCACCGGCTGCTGCTCACCCTTTCAAGGGTCTTCCTTCTCCCCCGAGGCATGTCTCCCAAGGGACCGAGAAGTGTCTTCATTTTCAGATGATACAAACAAAACTGCACCATCAAGTGAAGCTCATTTGGTTGCAAGACAGAATCTAAAACCAAAGGATACAATCATAAAGTTTCAGCTTAAATCACTTTTGAATGGACTGCATCACTTTACTTGTTGTTACTCACAAGATAGAAATGTTTATCTTCTTAGTTTACTTAAGTAAATAATAACAATTCATTTTATGGATTACTGTTGGTGATTAAAACTTTATTCATCAATGTCAGAGAGTGCTTGAATAAGGGTGAAAGCCTATCCTTTAGCAGATGTTTACCACAAAGGTCAAAGAGCATGCTATGTTTATATCAGTGGGTTTAGGACGGACATGTTTAGAATTGGAAATGCTGCTCTAGGCAAGGGCTTTAATCAAATTACTTTTTCCCTTTCCTCATCCTCTCCCCTTACTCTGCCATTGCTCTTTCTTTCTTTTTTTGTCTTACAAGATTCAAAACAACTGCTGCCTAGCGTCATGTGTATGTCACTTCCTGCCTTAGGGTGAGTGTGGCCTCTTCACTTCCTCCCTTATTCATTCCAGAGGTGGGCTCTCTCAAATGCTCCTCCATCTGAGCAACCAATGAGCCTTGGGGCTCTCTAAAAGGCATGCAGTTTGTGATTTTGGAATAAGATATGTAAATCTGAAATGGCCTTTAGTATGTTTCTAAGAGAATAGTTACTCAGCAGCTGCTTTTTGTAACTGTGTCTAAAGTCATGCCTTTTAATTCTTGGCAAGAGATACAAAGAGGGGCTGCGAGGAGAGAAGGGAGAGGCATGGCTTATGGGAAATGGAATGATAGCTTAGACCAAAACAAATTGTTTCTGGTTTCACTTGGGCCCGACCCTATTATCAGGCTGTGTCAGATCAGACAACTGCTGGAGCAGAGACAGTCCAGATGGAAGGATGAAGAAGAAAAAAAAATCACCACTTTGAAACAGTTTGCACTTTACAGTGAAAAATCTAAATGTAGAAATTGGTAGGCAATCTGTGTGTGTGTGTGTGCGTGTGCACTGTGGAGGACCAGTAGGTTGAAGGTCAGGTCTAAGGCCACGGTTGTTGCAGGGGGTGGGGTGGGGTTGGATGGCCATTACCTCTGAGTTGCGGACATGAGGGAAAAGTGAAATACGCTCTCACATCCTAATGATGTTTTCTTTTGGAGTAAAACATCTAAACATGCCTATTGCTCAGTAATGTGACCTGATGTGGGGTCGCAATCTGGTCAGTGCAGGAAAGGCTTGTGTTTCAATTACTGGAGCTTGAAACAACACATTCACGAAGAAGCCAGAAGGGGTGTAGTGTTGACAGAGGGGTTAATATGCCTCTTCAACTTTTAGACTACCTTAAAACTACAATTTGTAATACAACTGTCAGCTTTAATATTGAAGAAACAGAAATATCTCAGGACTCAGCCACTAACATACCACAGAAAAATGCTAAAAATTCTAACGTTTTGTCATTCAAATTGTCTGATGGGTTGTTAATTGAATAACTCAACAATACCTGAAACTTTTGGTAAGTATCTATAAGAAAGCTGACCAAATGAATGCCTTGGCACGTTTTAGCTTCCCTACACGCTGCTGTCAATTTCACCTCCCTCAATCACCGACATCAGGCATAATGAGGGCAGTAGGCCAGGACCGTTATCCAGCAAATCATCAAACAGGGTGATTGTTAGACAAACTGCTAACTGAGGCTTTGAGAAATAGCAGTGTATTGTTAAAATCAGTAGACAAGAGGTCAAAACAGACAACATAATGTAGTCGACTTGTAACAAAATTCATGGTCCTACGTTCAGTTCCTGTGTGCCTGTTGCGGATGAAAAGAGTAGCTGTGATTACTGGGATGGGTGGGGCATACAAGCAATAAGTCATGTCAGATACCAGCCAATCATAGTAATTTATAGCATCTTCATTGGGGGAGGGGGGGGATCCCTTTCCAAAAAACCCTGTGGTTGTAATTAAGTGACAGTTAAGCAAGAGAAGGAACCACTTAAGAGCTTTTTTTTCTGTCTTCTTTCTCTGTTCCTCCCCTCTCTTGTTTTACTCCTGTAATTGCATCATCACACCATGTCTCCGCTTCCTCTCTCCCTGTTCTCTAGTGACACCTCTGCCTGACTCACGTGGCATTATTATGGCTACCGAGCAGAGCATTTGGGTGAGGCCCACTCTTTGTTGTTGACAGGATAGCAGTGATTAACGTGCCTTCGCCTGACCCCAGCTGCAGCCTGGTCCCTCAGCCCTCCCTCCTCGGTCCCTGCTGTTCCTGATGCCTCAACCTACGGCCCTGGAGACAGCCTCTCTCTCTCTCAGCCTCCACTGGATGTGTTTGTGTGCACATGTGCGCTACTTTGTATGTCTGGGAGGCAGTAATGATGTGTGAGCACGGTGGGGGTTTGTTTAGGTTGCTTAATTATCAGCTAATTGCTTCCTATAACTTTATAGTGTTTCCACTGCTTTATGGAGAATAGCTTGAGACGTTCCTCTTTTTTTCCTTTCATATGGAATTTGCCTAAATGGTGTGATGTCACCCTTCCCCACCCCCATCCAACCTGCCTCAAGGGCACCACAGACAAGGAAAATTAGAGGGGAACCTTTACATAAAAGACGAAGGCTTGGCTGGTTTTGAACGGAGACAGGTGATACACAGGAAAACAGGTATTCTCTTAGGCTAGGGTTCATTTTTTGAAGCTCAGTAGCGACAAATTCATTTTTAATTACCGAAAAAAGCATCCTGGAAGTCATTTGATGTTCCAACCAGGCACTATAATCAATTTCTCTTCAGCGTGGCCTGTTGTAATGGTAGTTGACCACGAAGTCTGCTAGTTAGCTCACCGCATTAAAGTTGTTCTGTTGAGAGATGCTGGATAAAAGAGCAGGCCTGAGGGGAGCTCCCCATACTGCCCCTGAAACCACCCACTGTTTCTCGTGTGGTTCAGCTGTACGTGGGTGGAGATGTGCATGCAAGGTGTGTGTGTGTGTACAAACATGTCTTGAAATTCAACGTCTACACCGGTGCAAAACTGCCACTGCCCTGAACTCGCCACAACAGGCTCAGAGCTGACTTGCTGACTTTTCCACTGGGGCAGCTTCCTTCTCACTGTTGTTCCTGAACACAACCTGAGCTTTATTTCACAGCAGAAAACAAATATTAAGTGCACAGCTTTTCTGCGTTACCTCTGCTACTGTGTATCTGCCTGGCTCTCGCTTGCTTCTGTTCCTTCACGTCTCAGATATAATTATAGCTGTCCAAGGGATGATTATATGTTTACTCTGGAAGCTGGCCGACTGCCTGTCCCCAGTCCCCGAGGAGCTGCCTCTCAAAGGGGTTCCTCTTGAAAAGCACCACAAAAAGTGACTTCAGCAGCGCTTGAACACATAATGGAGCAGATAGAACAGCTCAAGATGAGAAAGAAGCTGCAGCGATAAAAGAGAGAGAGTGCCTTCATGTTATAATATCTATTTATACAGGTCTATCTGCTGCACAACCTACTTAGCTTCTTCTCTTGAGAGGGCTGGTTAGCAGAGTCTGGCCAACAAGCAGTAGACGAAGGGTGGAAGTGAGGTTTTTGTTCACTAAATGAATGCCTTTAGAAGGCGACAATGCATTTATATTTACACAGACATCAATCCGTCTAACGTGGCTTATGCTTCGGAGATATATGTTATTGTTAGTGTGAGGCTAAGAGAGACAACAATGAACAAAAGCTTCATGTTCATCCTCACAACTGCCTCACATTGTTTAACAAGCTGTTACTTTTTGTCAGCAAATTGGTCACTAAGAGCAAATGCACATGTCGCTTATTCTGGGTAACATTAACAAAATTCATCTACATAATTGAGATGGTTAAATCATAGCGTTACAGTCCACATTTAAACACTGGTGTTGGCATGGCCGAATGAAGTGTTTTTAATGACTTGAGACAGAATTTTCAGACCCCACATTCATGTTGCCTAGCAATACCTATTAATCTCTCTGTGGCTGCTATGCATAACGGTCCAGGCAAAGGTCATCATTCCACACCTAATTAACACTCCACACATCGACTCACATACACACCTCATTCACACATTTAAAAGAAAAATAAATTCATATCATGGCTTTTTTGAAGGGTACAGCAGAAAGTAGGTTTACAGCAAAGCAGCAGAATGTGTGCTTATGTCATGCTTTGACTTGTTTACAGTTAGGTATTTCTGAAGGCAGGCAGGCCTGACCTATAACTGACTGGTAATCCTTGGGAATTTGCTACAGCTAATCACCTCAGCTCTCATATGTGCTCAGAACTATGGGCAAGTTTGACAGGAATGAGAGCAAAAGTTACATACAAAGAAGCAAAAGCAGGAAATTCAGTGTCTGCTATCACATCATTTCCAACAGTGTATAAACAAATGAATAGTTTGTTGCTGGGCACTGGGAGGACGGAAGGACAAGCCAGCGGCTGACTTTGCAACATTATTTTTGTTGAGCTGTGATCATCAACATGATGTTTGCCTGAGGGGTCTACAGAGTACATGTCGGCCCCGGTAAGGTTAAAAGTTGGATATGCACAGCTTGTATATTTGTGGATGTTTGGTTGTAAACTGCTCTTGGTTTCCAGTTACCTAATTTCCTGAATAAGAACAAATAAATAAATACACACTTGCATAAAGAGACTTTAGACGGCTAAGCACACTCCAGTTTTATCGCCATAATTTTCCTTTCCCCAACTGCTTTTTTAGTGAACACACATCTGCACACCGACAGGCACTCACACCACATACACACAGATACTCCTTTTAGCTGCAGATATTCGGAAGCCCCACGCACATCCAGGCTCGCCTTCAGTGCTGTCCTTGTAATGGGTGGTATCAGCGCTCCCTGAGCTCAGGAAAGACGATAAAAGCCAGAGTAGCTGGGTTTTTATCTGTTCTGCTGAAAGTCAGCCATTGACACCATGCACTTTAGAGGAAGTGTCACTCAGTAGGAGGACCCATCCATCCTCTCATCTCCTCAGTGACAGTTACTTCCCCTTTCTGGTGAACATTGAACATTCTCAGATATCATCATTGGCTTCTCAGTGTTGGCCAAAACTACTAAAATCATTATACATTAGCACCAGACGACTGTATAAAAGCAGGCAGGCCGTTCGTATCTATGGTGTCCACACTGGCTCACTTATAAAAGCCCACAAGTGTCTCTCATGTGGACTCCTTATCCTCCCAAACTGGTTGTTTTATGTTAGCATTGTAGTGAATTTAATTCTTTTGCAATCACACACTTCACCAATAGCAACCTCAACAAAAAAAAGTCAATCATGGGCAGCGTCTATTTTAACTGACACACAAAAGGAACAAAACCAGAGTCGGTGGGTTTGTCCACCATAATTTGATTGCTGACAAGCGAGGGGGAAAAAGGTCTGTCAGCTTAGCGACGATACCGAACAAAGGGCAATCTCATTGTAAACGTTGTAGCACTCAATTGCTGGATGATGGGGTGCTGGACAATGGAACAGCAGGTAGGGCTGGGCATGGCGAGGACCCTCCCTGCGGCTCTCTACAGCAGTAATGACAGCCTAAGTGCCAACAGCAGGTGTCTTCCATTCAAGGCTGGGCAGGTTAATAAAGTTTCCCCCTGAAAGTCAATAAACAAGAGCTTGTTCACACACTGGCTAATTGTACTCGTTCTCCTCTCTCTCTCTCTCTCTCTCTCTCTCTCTCCTCCCTCCCTCCCTCTTGTCTTTCTGAATATTTTCAGTTTGTGTGTAGACGAAAGACAAGAAACTGGACCTTTTAGGATCAAAAATCACACACCTACACCACACGTATCTTACTTAACGGTACATTATGTGATTCACTTCATTTGTCTAGACATCACCATTGTCTAGACAGTGTTATGATTTATTTTTCTAGGTGTAATAGTAGTGTTTGTGAAACACATTGTCCCACAGTGTCACAGGTTAAACATTACAGCGCGGAAACAGTCGTCCCACTGCGTATTACTGAGACAGGCAGACAGTGTTGATCAGTGATAGTCACTGTGCAGCTGTCACCGCACCACAATGAGTTTCCTAGAAGTTATTCTACATATTAGAAAGATCTTGAAAGTGCTTATTTACAGTAGTTGTTAGCCATGCAATCGCCTCCAAAGGCCTTTTTGTTTTTATACCAACTGATATTTAGAAAAATTAGAAATAACCGGGACTTGCAAAATTTGATTTCTTATCTTTCGGATGTGGACAACCTATCAAATATCATCATAATCCCC
>JAVQJX010149735.1:0-10229 GCA_036025115.1 Ambassis agassizii
GAAAATCAACTCCCTCTCTCACTCTTATCAAACCTTTGTCCTTCACTAAGCCCCCCCCCCGACCCCCCCCCCCCCCCCCTTACACACACACACTTCAAATCAACTGTACAGACTGTTAAAAGCAGTTTGACTTGTGGGCCACTGGTGCTAAACACTCTCGCCAGACACCTTTAATCTAAAGCAGAGCACACTGGGCTGACTAACCAGGCCTTCAGCTGATAGAAGACAGAACAAAACACACTGTTTCCTCTTTCAAGACTGCTGCATTAGTCAGGCTGGTCTGTGTCTGTGTGCGTGTGTGCATCAGGCATTACATCATTGTCTCGCTGCAAGTTAAGAATAGCCCCGTCAGAGCTGGCGCTGACTTATTGGGAGCAGTACAATCCAAAGATATTACTGTAGGTCTATCCATGTGGGAATATGATGACCTCCTTACGCTATAGATGAACTCAACTCCTCTCTCATTCCTACATGCGCGGCCCCTCCAGGGCTCCCATACAGCTGAAAATCTCCAACCAGCAGCACTGTGACTGTGTGCTCTCAAACTGCTGCACATCCCTCCTCAGCTTCAGTGTGCTGAATGCGACTGCATGTGTGTTTGTGCGCTTCACCACAGCCCATTGTGGGTGCACTTGTCATCCCTATCAGGACACACCTTCTGTTAAGACCCTCTCTAAAGGCTACACCAGTGGGGATGAGCTCTCATGGGGACATATTAAGGCGTCGCACACGCCTGGATGAACAGTGAAGGAGCACCAGAGGGGCGGTGTCGTGCTTTTTTCCTTCATCCCCTGCTGGTGCCGTCTGCATGGATAAGGCGGTCTTCTGATTATGTTTTTGGACTTAGGAGATGTCTAGACAAACACATTCAGACATACAGCACAAACATTAAAAGTCTTACCGGGGACATCGATTATTTTCTTGTACACGTTCAAGAAGGCGGCCTCTGCTTCTTTACTTCTCTTACTCAAGGCATCGATCTGCAAGGATGAAAAAGAAAAAGTTAATTGTCGGTTTTGTCAGATCTGAGAGTCGTATCCACACATTCCAAAGACAGGCCCATTAATTTCACAGTAAGAGTAGTCTACATATCTGTCTATCCACACTATGTGTTGGTATGTTGCATGCAATTGTGGCTGTCTTGATGGTGGCTGCGTTGGTGTTTCCTTCCCGTGAAGTCACTTCAGCTGTTCAGCTGATGACGGATGTATTTCGTTTGCCGTGTGCCTCTGCATGTCCACGTCTGTCTGTCCTCAAGTGAGGGTGCCTAAGTCCGTCATTTGGTGTGTGTGTGTGTTTGTATGTGTGCGCGCATGTGTGTATGTTCGTTTCCCCTCCAGCACGCTGACATCATTAAACAGCTGGCTCAGTCTTTCCAGCCACAGCAGGGGCAGATTATTCAGTCAGCTCTTAGCAGCAATACAGTGTGGATCCATTACTGATGCAGCCATTAACACAAGAGGGCACGGCATGCATTCCATCACCGATATTATTGAAATGGACAGCTTTAGAATGGATCCATAAGAGATTAATTCTAAAATCATACTGGGGGGAACTTTTACGCTGCTGTCAATGCGGAAACATGAGGCAATGAGCTCCGCTGTAGTCTGTGTGTCATGCTTCAATATGAAAAGCAGACAGAGTAGGCGAACTGCATCTGAAATCAAGTCTAAATCGAGGGAAACAGATGCCAAATAAAGACATTCAGATGGTGCTACTGTACTGGGCAGAGCTACAGCTGACTACTCTGGCTCACGCACTCAGACTAAACAGCCTTGTGTTTCTCTTCCAACTCCTCCAGCACATTCACTGAGAGAAAGGGAATAAAGACAAAAGCCTATATAAGTCCAAATATAAAGTCTTCACATTCCCAGCCAAGCCAGTAGTGTAGTTGATGGGTGGTTTAGGGGCTCTTGCCACTGTAAACAGAGCGGGCTACATGTAATACTGCCTGGGCTCCTATGGGAACCTAATAAATCTCTTCACATGGCTTTGATTCATCTCTAGTTTTTTAGCCGCAAAACATCTGGCCCCGAGTAGGCTGGTGCCAGCAACACCCCCCTCCCCTTTTTATTTCTCTGTCTTTCTCTCAGCCTTCTCTCTCAAATTCTCCCTCTTGTCACTTCCATGTTCTCTGACTCATTTTTTTTCCTTCCCCCTTTCAGTGTCAATCTTTCTCACATGTTTTGTTGTCACACAGTCATGCCTCTCTGGCATGCACAGGACACACTCTCACACACAAACTCCACACTTGCATATCTCCTTCTCATATCATGGGTGCATCGTGTACTTTACCCTCTTCATGTGCTGTGTGACATTGAGTGATCAGGATCCTCAAATGCATGGCCACTAATGGGAGATTACTGATGCCGGGTACTAATACCTCTCACACACACCAAAGACCACAGACCTGTTCATCAGTGTCAAAAAGTATGTGTGTATGTGTGATCAGATTCCAAGTACCAATCTCATGATAAAGAAGAAATACACACATGCGCACACGCACAAAACCAACGCACACAAAAAATGATCTGCCGATAGCAGTGAAGGAAGGCAGCTGCGTGACTGTACAATGACTAGGCCAAGGTCAGTGGTACAGCAGCTTTATATAGCCCAACATGGGAGGCAGGAAATAGACATTTAATGTAGGACACACCCTACAGTTAGAGGCAGGTTAACTGCAGGACCAGAGCCATTAGAAGACCACCCAGGATTTGCAAATACAACCCTGCTGTTCCAAACTGCAGCTCTTTCAACCAATCCCAATGACATCTGCTATTACATGCTCCCCTGCCCCCATCCCACACACACAGACCAAGCAAAACAAATGAACTGACACAAATGATACCTCACCACTATCAGTACGTTACCGATGAGAAGTGCTTGCAATTGCAAAAGGTATCCCTGACACATCCACACACACAGATGCATACGTACATACGTCAGCAGCTTGTGCCACCATCACTCAGCACCGCCTCGCTCCCCTATCTAACCCATAGTGTGTGAAGGGCATCAGCCTGACCTGCGTGTGTGCATATGTGTTTGTGTGTGCGGGCGTGTGTGGCCCCAGTGGAGTCTGATAAGGGGAGGCTATGGGAAGCAGAGACTGAAGCCTTGGATAATGGAAAAGCTTATCTGATCGATGGACCAACAAGGAACACTGAGCATGCAACATACACACACAAACACACGCATAGATGCACACACACACACATAACCCGTTTACCCAACTGAGGCCTTGTGGAAACAGTACCGTTATTGGTAATAATTATGACCCGTGGGCATCCACCTTTCAATGACAAAGATTAAACAGGGTACCAAGACCTGCAACTTCCTGAGCAAAAACTTTTTATTGTTCTGTCTTGGTTCCACAATCACTTAGTAAAGATTCAAGCTCCTGAGTAAGTTGCTTAAGGATGAGTTACTGTGGGACTTCAAGAGGACCCCTCTGGTTTCTGGTGCTGTCTTGTCCTTGATCAAAGCATTGAGGGGTAAGCAAACAAAGACAGGCTAAAATTACACATTCTCAAAGCTACTCATGTTGTGGCATGCAAGCAGGCAGAATAGGCGACTGATTGATGGGCTGCTCTAAGACTGGCGCGGGTGTACAGTATTATCTCAATAATCATAAGATAATGTCTTTCTCAGTTCCGCGACCACCCACTACGCGCCTCAGCGTGTTCTGCAGTGCACGTCGTCGAGGTGTGTCAACATGAGGATGGTGGAAACAGCTGACAAAGCCCCAATTATACAGCTGCTGTTTCTATTCTCTAAATAGACTGCAGATCATCAGCAGAACATGGTGGAACCACTATAAATTACAGCATTTTTACATAACCACTGGCTGTGGTTGTTGCTCTAACACATGAATATGGAAATATAACCCAGTGTTAAACTGTAATATTCAATGGCCAGTAGCAAAACAGTCCTGTCAGTATCTATTGAGATGATTTTGTTTGTGTGCATGTGTGTCCTTGTGTGTGTATGTGTGTGTGTGCGCTGGAGAAAAAATACTGCTGAATGTCCACCCACTCCAACCCCAAATAACGCCATAGTCGAAACCAGCCGTTTCCACTCCTACCCTCTGACTTTCACATATGGGAGTGAACTGGAAATGCATGGCTGCCAGTAAGGAGGAGTCACAATGGAAATAGGCCAAAATGATGAAGGAGGAGATAGAGAGGGAACAGAGGGAGTATGATATAGCACACACATAGAAGTCACCTCTTATTGGTCAAGGTATTTAAAAACTCAGGGCACAGCATTAAACTGAAGGTAAATAAATGTGCCACACTGAACAAAAAAAATGGCTTGTGATTCAACAAATCAACTAAAAACAACAAATAACCCAAACAAATCATGCAGACACAGAAAGTCTAAGGAAATGACATTTGGTGAGTTGTGACTGGCTGGAGCTACGGTTTTGTGGTGCCTTTTTTTTTTGCAGGATGCAATTTAAACACACCCTCGGGCTACAGGACTTCATGAATAGGACAGAAAATCAAGAGCAGAGCAGAGTGAAGAAAAGAGGGAGAGGAAAGAGGGGAAATGAGATAGTGGCAAGAGAAAGAACAGGAGATGGCGAAGAGAAGGGAGGCAAGGAAGAAGACTTGACCATTTAAGAGGGAAAGCAGAGAAAAAGAGCCGGCCAGTGAATGTCAAACAGGATTTATACACCGCATTGTTTGCATACTGCACTTGAGCATATAGAACTTACTGTGTCAATATATATTTACAAATAATTCACTCACCTCTCCTTGGAAGCTCTTAAGCAAAGGGGCAACCTGTTTCCGTAAATCCTAAAAAATAAAGAGGAGAGGAGATTAGTGAAACAAGAGATAACAGGACATTTTTAATCCTAAAATAGCAGTGAACACACAGAAACATGTGGCAGTGATGTACAGAAACAGTACAAAAAAATCTTCTCTGTTTTGTACTAGTGCCATAGCTCAACCAGACCAAATTATGGCATTGCCGATGGATAAAGTGTGGTGCGTGAGTGATGAACATGAGGATAGGGAGGAGGCCAGGTTTGTACCCTGAGGGGCTCTGGTGGACTGCGTTTCTCATAAGAACAGGTGCAGCACCACCTGGGCCACCCAGAGGCAGCACTAGTGCGTGTGAGAGAGGGAGAGTGTGTGAATGATCCACCGAGTAGGCCTACAGTTAATGCAAATTGTCTGTGCACACCAAGCTTTTACTATAAAGCAAATGCTTTTCATCCTCCAAGTCCCATTGCATGACTTTCCAGTACGAGTCAGCAGTTTCAGATTAGATAGCTAGTCTAGTATGTATCAGGGGAACATGCAAATCACCATGCTGTTAGCTGAGCCTACATCCTGACAAACTGAACTGGAGCGTATGGTAAAAAGCAGAGCAGAATAGGACATTCTGTACAGGAACATTTGATTTGCACAGTTTGTGGACACACATGTACTCGCAAAACTGCCTAATGAAGATGTGAAGTAGGGCAACGACAGATGTGTGCTCAGGAGACTCGGCGCCTTTTAGAAACCTCTGACTAAAAGCCTAACAGAGGCTGCAGGGAGCAGTGTGCACCTCAAACCGACCCTGGACCAGCGTCTGGGGCCTGGTCTAATCCCAGGTTGGTCCAGACAGGCCGCTTGTCTGGGGCTGAGGACAGGTCATGACCTCGGTGACCCTGCTTCATTGTTACTTCATCAGGGGTCGTTGTGGCTGTTTGTCTGTGCCAATTCAATATTCCCCCGCGGGGGATAATGACCTGCACCCCACCCCCCCTTCCCTGATCTGGCTCTCCCTTTCTCACACACATTTACACAGGAAAAAACACCCACACAACACCACAGAATAAGTGTCTTTTGTTCATTTACATGAGAAAATATATCCTAATATCTTACTTTAAGAACTGCTGGCTGACCTGTTAGTGTCCCTGTGTGGATTAATACAAAAGTGTTTATTTTCGTTTTCAGACGCAGAAGCCAAAATGTGCTCAATCATCTGTCTAACCACACATTTAAATATTTTACACATGGAGTGTTAGCACTGCAGCTTTAGATGCACGTAACCATACAGTGACCTTAGTATAATGTAATGCAATTTAGTCTTGTAGTCGTGCAGTAATTCCAAACTGTGCTCACGTCATACTCCCCGTTTTTTCCTCTGCTGCAAGTAACTCAGGATATATTTGTCACGGCAAAAAAAACTGCTTTTCCTCCGTGTTTTACTGGTCACCTTCCCTGCTTGTGTTTTTGTGGAAACTTTTGGCGCAGTCACATACACACACTCAACAAATAAAAACAAGCACATTCTAATAACCTACAGCAGCAAGCTACTCTTTCTACTGAACACGGGGGCTGTGAACCCCTTCGGTCCACTCTCTGGCACTCCACCCCCTTTGCCCCCTCCACTTCCAAAGATTTATGACCATATAACATAACAATGCACACAGACACCGTGGTCAATCTGCGTGTGTGTGTGTGTGTAGTGAGGGGAGTGGAGGGGCCCAGGCAGCAGGAGATGGATGGCTGGTGTGTAAGCTGCCGGCAGACAGCAGACAGGCCAGCCCGAGGAATCCTCCAGGGAGTATGGAACTCCCATTCGCTGTCTGTCTACCCTGCAGCTAAACACAAATGTGTGTATGTGCATGCATGTGCACACACAAGAGCACACACAAAGTTGTTTTACTACCACTGCCTCTGGCTAGCAATCTTTGGGACATTTTACAACCCTTCCCACCCTTGCCTTTATAACACTGTAGTAGGGGGAGTCTTGACTAACTAAAAGGAAATTAAGAACTAAATGAATAATTTAGGCAACTTAGGAAGCACAGTGAGATGTAGTCTCTAAAAAAATTCAACAGTGTGTCAGTCCTAATGAATTATGAAAACTTTGTTTTCACGCTGCATTTCTTTGCACTACTTTCAAAATGCTACAAAAGCCTGTGTGTGTGTGTGTGTGTGTGTGTTATTATGCAGACCATGAGTGCAGTTCACGCCGAGTACAGCTCAGCAGACTAGACACAGTCAACGTGGGCCGGTCTCCTGGTTGCTGAATAATGGATCAGAGACGGACTCCCGCTCAGCCTAATGCAGTCTGATCTGATGTGACTGTGATCTCCGCTGACTGGTGCGGACCACAGAGAGCTGACAGCCCGCTCTATAGGCTGGTCAACCACACACACATACACCCAAATACACAGCCATGCACGTGATGGAAAACACAGCTCCGTAAACACACAAGACGATCAGGGCATTTTTTTTTAATCAAGCGCAGGCCATCACACATTATGAAGCAGCCCATTTGGTAGGCAGCCTTGATGCTTCTGTACTTCCAAACGCCTGGAGTTTTTAGTGCTGATTCCTATTGAGCCTGTTACAGCCCTGTAATGAATCCTGTCGCTCGTCTGGCCTGGCTCAGATTCCTCCTCCACATACCAGGGAGATGCCAGGGGCCACACAGACGCCAGAGGAGCCTTCCTAAATCACAGCCTTGTTACACTGATGAATGTGTGTGTCCTGTTCTGTGATCTCGGCTATCTGCCTCTGTGTGTTTGTGCCTTTGCTTCTCTGCATGTTTTCTTTGTGTGCATGACTCGCTCTGCCTCTGCTTGTGCATTTCTCTCAGTCATGTCTGTCTCGCCTCCTTGTGTGTGTGTGTGTTGATAGTTGTGTGGAAATGAGATTAGAGATGAATGTGTAGGGTGAAGTGAAATTAGTGTCTTTTGTTTGCAGGTACAGTTTCCTCCGGTGTATATTCTTCTTACACCGGGTGGGCTACACGCTCAAGTCAATAGTCACAATCCCTGTCCTGTGGTAACTATAATAGGCCTACTGTCAACTCCACCGAGAGTTGACAATTTTCTATCCACCGTCTACTCAGTTCATACATAATTCATACTGCCATCAATAATTCACCATGGTGACATTACCAATAATAACACAACAATACTTTGTTTTCACTGTGAGGTTTGAAATGTGTTGCCTTGGTAACAGAGATGAAACAAATATTCCCAGGAGGAGTGATGGGAACACAGGAACAGGACAGAATTCCCTCCTGATCCCACTTAGTAGTGTTGTCACACTCTCTTTCTTTCTCTCTCTCTCCTGCTCCGTTCTGCCTCTCTCTCCCTCATCTTTCCCTCTCTCTCTCACACATACACACTCACACGGACCACACTTTCTGCTCGCATAAAAAACTAGGTCAGATAATACAAACTCCTGAGGGGTTTTCTGTTTTGTCTCTTTAGGATTTCAGGGAAACTAATGGAGAGACTATTTTTGGGAACCAAGCCCGCATCTCAGTGCTGTCTACTCCTCCCCCTGCTTTCTCAGTAAATAATCACGGCTACATTTATGAAGAGGGAGCAGACACGGAGAAACACTGAGGCAAACCGCGGTTGTCAAAATCATTGCAAGATATATGCTTTACGTCTGTAAATTTTTTTTTCCCGAATATCAGATTTTCTCACCTCTGGAGTGTTCTTCTTGAATTCACGGCTCAGGTCGATGAGTTTCTTCCTGGACTGTTCACTCTCGTCCTGTCTGTTGGCAAGCTGTGTGGCGGTGGCATCGAGTTCTTTCTGCAACACAAACATTTATTTTTTTTTAGTTGGCAATTTGCATATTCGTCATTGCTGTTACCATCATTATAATCAGCATCATTGTTATAAATCAGGGCACAAGTACAGGAGCCGTTTTCTGACAGAGAAGCAGACTCCTTGACCCATCTGGCATGCAGCAGACTACCCGTCCAGCCTCAGCTGAACTTGGCCCGCATGTTGCAGCAGCACAGGCAGAACCACAACAGCTATGTCCCGCCAAGGAAAACCCTGCTGGTTTGATCTGCTACTAGTGGGAGCAATTTCAGAGCCTTTCAGCCTGTCAGTCACCACAGTGTTGGGGCATGACAACTTCTGTAGCAATAGACTACTACTCACATCAACGTATACAAGCAGCTTGTAACAATTATTGACTGTCTGCCCCAGACAACACCACCCATCTTCCCCACATAACAACAGTACAATTATCAACAACAGCCGTGTTGTCAAGGCTGAGCTAAGGCCCGCCTTTATCCACATCCATTTTGCATTGTTATTAATAGCTATTTATGGGCCTTGTTCCAGATGATGGCCCAACTGCCGACATTAACAAGACTTTCAGGCCTTGTAAAGATTGTATCTCTCTGCTGAGTGTGTGAGTGTTGCTGGATTATGTTTCTGTTGGATTCTTGGCCTGTGTCACGCTCACTCCTTCCCTCCTTCTCCCCCCCTCATTTTTCCATACTCTCTACAGATCATCCACTCACTCATTCAACCAGCAGTTCCTTCTCCTCATTTTAAATCTCTCCCCTCTTTCTTTACTCCACCCCCTCCTCCCCCTCTCCCCTCCCAACCTCCTGTGAGGCCGCCCACCCCTGAGAGTGATTAAACGCTGCTGAAGGGCCGTTATGCTAACTAACGCACTAATCATTTAATACACACATTACCACAGGGGCCCTAGTGGCTCAGTCTGCTGACAAGGTCCCAAAACACACTCGTGCACGCATGCCAACCTCCACACTATCGCCCACACCCCCCACACACACACAGGAAAATACAACTCTCTAAAGAAATAGTGTGATCAAGTACTAATTAGGAGACCCCCCTCCTCTCCCTGCAACTCTAGCATTAAGTTTAATTCCCTGACCAGCCATGATCTTGTTTTATCCACAAACCATAAAAAAATGTAACAAATGGACTTGGTTGACTGTCCTCCGCAATGGATTTTTTACACAGTAGCACAGGATGTTCAGAGAAAAAAGAAAAAACTGCTCTCTTGCTTACATGCCATCTTGCTCTTGCTGCCCATGGAGCAGTTGATGTAGCAGCCTGTCTGCCGATGGCCATGGAGCAGCTGCACTATCTGTTAGTGAACTCGAGCGTGCGCAGAAGCTTGTGCATCGCTTGATGAAAGGAGGAACCTAATAAATTTTAATCATGTTAAATTAATTGTCAAAAACTGAATGCTCTAGTTCATGAAAGGAGGTGTAATTATAATATTGGTAAAGATTAGCTACAGGAACAGGAATACAGGACCCAGTTGGTTTGTGATACTAGCATCAAACTGGCAGATATTAATCACAATGTGATAATAATAGCCTTAAGGGCTTACTTTTCTGGGTGGTGGGGACATCACTAAAATCATTTAACTCTGGAAAATTTCCGTTTAAAGCCTGATCTGAATTCAGTTGGTGTAAGCAGTAACTGGGAT
>JAVQJX010149738.1:0-10307 GCA_036025115.1 Ambassis agassizii
TGTGTGTGTGTGTGTGTGTGTGTGTGTGTGTGTGTGTGTGTGTGTGTGTGTGTGTGTGTGTGTGTGTGTGTGTGTGTGTGTGTGTGTGTGTGTGCAGTAAGACGGCTCTGTTGGAGGGTCTGGAAGTGGATCAGTACATGCTCGGGATCCTCATCTATGTTCAGAAGTAAGGAGCCCAACGATTGCCTCTTTTATTTGTCAGTGTAATAAATGGCTCCTGATTGGTTACCTTCTCTGGCTGTCTCCGCCCCCTCTGCTAAGCTCGGAGTATGAGGAGATCACCATTGACCCGGTGTGCAGCTGGAAGCCGGTCCCGGTGAAGCCAGACCTGCATGTGAAGGAGGAACTGGACGGCCCGGTGCTGAAGCGCTGCCGGACGCTCAGCCCGAGTCACATGGTCCTGCCCAGCGTCATGGAGATGATTGCATCTCTCGGCCCCACCCCTTCCTCCTCGTCCACCACCGCAGCACCCTCCTCCTCCTCTCCGATGCCCTACCCGCCGCTGCCTGCAGGGGGCAGCAGTAACAATAGCGCCACACCGGACTACCCCGGACCAGGTAGGTCACATGACTCCTCCTGCCAGCCTTTGTGACACAGAAACCGATCAGGCGTATTGATCTGTCTTCCCCGACAGCTCCGTCCTATCCCGGCCCGTCTGCAGTATTCTCAGACTTCGGTGGTCCCGGGACACCCGGCGCCGGCAGGGAATTCTCCTCCCCTGGTCCTCCCCCTCTGTCCTACCAGTCTGAGCTTTCCTCTGCCCTCCTCACCCCGGACAAGCCCCCGCCTCACCCGCTGAGCGGACAGGTACAGCCTTTACACTAATCAATAATTAATGCTAAAGTATCTATCTGATCACTTTGCCCCTCCTGTCAGATGTCTGCCTCTGCTCGTTTGGACTCTGCTTCCCATGGCGCTCCTCTCTCTCAGCATCACTCACAGGGTCTCCATGGTAACGCCCATCTGGGGGAAGGCGGTAACCAGATGATGCAGCGTGGCAACCAGAACCCCCGCCTCCAGAGCGACGGCTCCTTTGGGCTCGGGGGTTCTGCAGAGGTTCCGGAGGCTGCATTGGATGTGAGTGGAGCTGACTATTGATTATTGATTGGTGGGGGTGTGGCCTATGATGTAATACGTCTGTCTGTGCAGCTGCTTCCTGATTTGACCAACCCTGACGAGCTGCTGTCGTACCTCGGACCGCCGGACCTCCCGAACAACAACAACGACGACCTGCTGTCCCTGTTCGAGAACAACTGAAGATGTGTCTGCCAACATGGCTGGCGGCGGCGGCGGCGGTGCGACTGACTTTGAACTCTGAAACTGTGGATTTGTGGCAATGAACTATTTTTTATTGTCTGTACTGCTTCATCCTTCATTCCGCACCGCCGCTCCAAACACTGGAAGAGATGACCCTTCAAAATAAAAGCAGAGTAACTTTTTCGTTTTCAGTTTCGTGGCTGTTTAAGGAGCAGTTTGTGAGCAGACAGACGTACAGCCTGTGCGCGGTGTGGCTGGAGGAGCGGCTCCGGTTGTTCTTCATGGTGCTTTTGTTCATTAACCGTCTCACCGCGTGATTCAGCATAAACCATGTCAGAGACGACCAGCAGGTTTCAGCCTGCGCGGCGTGGGGGCGGGGCTTCATCTTCATCTTCCTCAGTGTCAGTCTGTGTGTTGTGAAGACAGTTGTGATGTCTCCAGATTTAACTTCATGATGACTGTATGACATGAATTATAATAATCTTTGTAATTTAATAAACACACACTGCAAAGACACGTGTGTGTGCGCGCGCGCTGCTTTTATCACCTGTGCCGCATGCCACCGGCCTTTCAGAGGTCATCAGAGGTCAACCACAGACAGAGAGAGAGACCGTCCCCTTCCTGTCCACAGCTCCTGCAGGGGGCGCTCGGGATGGACAGCAGTGATCAAAGGGATTTTTATTGATGGATAAGACTGTCTGCACAGCGCCCCCTGTGGAGCACTGCGCGCACTTCTCCCGTCAGATCAGGAAGTGTGTCGATCCACACACGGAGCAGCAGTTAACACAACAAGACCTGATCAGCTGATTTTCACACAATGTTTAAAATGTTTTGAGCAGATAAAGTAACTTTGAGCAGTTTTTCTTTTCGCGCTGAACTTTTCATCATTAGTTGAATTTATTTATCGCTCGTTTGATCCGTGTGAACTTTTCCTGCAGAGAACATGACGGTGGACCGCGCCCTGAGCGCGCCCCCGCGTCCACAGGTTGGACTCGGGAACAACGAAAGTGCGCTCGTGCTGCGGGGCTTGACGTTCACGCACCGCGTGCGCTGTGCGTATTGGATGGAAGAGCTGTCGCTGATGTGTGGCGCGAGCTGCTCTGTCGTGTATAAGTTTATATTTGAGACCGGGACAGCAGGAGGGGCGGGGTTATGCGGTAACAGGGGGTGAAGGCGGCAGAGCCCGCCCGTACGGTTTAAGCCGGGACATAAAACAAACACACATGAAATGCGCCTGTCCAATCAGCAGGCAGAGGCAGCAGCTCTGTCTGCTGATTGGTCCATGTCGCTGCCCGTCATGCAGTGCCCGCTCACTGGTTGGCTGGCCGGGATTTCCCGCCGCCCCCCGGTGTCTTATATAAAATTAATCCACACTCGTCCATCTTTTTCGGTTCCCTGTGGCCCCGCGTGTCTCGTCGCCGGAAAACTCTCCAAACCGCAGAAATGAGCAAACCCAGAGTCTTCTTCGACGTCACCGCCGACGGCAAACCCGCGGGCCGCGTCGTGATGGAGGTAAGGCGGGCAGCAGACTGCGGGTCGCCGGGGTTTAGCTCTCTGTCGGCTCAGAGCGCACGCGTGGCCTCCAGCCTCAGCCGCGCGGGCCGTTGGCGGGGAAACTTTGACGCATTGCTCCACTTTTCATCCGCGCGGGCCGAGTCTCGGGCAGGAGGAGCCCAGGTCGGGCCCGCGGGCCGAGTCTGAAACACGCTGCGCGGGCTAGCAGCGCGGCTAATGCTAACAGAGCGTGAGGTGCGCGCGTGTTCTTTTGTTGTAGCGGCGCGCCGCTCAGCATGTTAGCCCCTGGAGCTAGCTTAGCATTTCTGGAAAGTTCCATGCTGCTGTGCGGGAGGGGGGGAGGGGCGGGGCCGCCGTCTGCGGGCCGAAATGCGGATGTAGGAGATGGCGGCCGCCGCAGCGAAGAGCCGCAGCATGACGTTACGTAACCCCGCAGTGAGATAATATGGCGCCTTTGTTCAGCAGGTTCTGTTTGAGAGTCCGCTGCAGGCTAACAGCAGTTAGCATGATGCTAACGCCAGCAAACCCGGCTGTCACATGACCAGCCCTCAGCCTGTGTGCGTGTCTGAGCGCTTTCTGCAGGCGTGTGATCAGGCGCAGATTAAACCTGATGATGTGAAACCATCTTGTGTGTGTGTGTGTGATCAAAGTGGAGCTGCAGGTGACGCTGTCTGTGTTTGTAGCTCCGTGACGACGTGGTGCCCAAGACTGCCGAGAACTTCCGCGCCCTCTGCACCGGTGAGAAGGGGTTTGGCTACAAGGGCAGCTCCTTCCACCGCATCATCCCTGGATTCATGTGCCAGGTGAGCTGATCAGAGATCAATCGCCTGATCAGGAACAAGCTGACATCGGTTACTGATTTATCTCGACCAGCCCGCTCAGCTTTTGCATTATGAACCGTGTGTGTGTTTCTGCTCCCGCAGGGTGGAGACTTCACCAACCACAACGGAACCGGGGGAAAGTCCATCTACGGCAACAAGTTTGCTGATGAGAACTTCACGCTAAAGCACACCGGTCCAGGCATCTTGTCCATGGCCAACGCCGGGCCGAACACCAACGGCTCCCAGTTCTTCATCTGCACGGAAAAAACCTCTTGGTACGTACACTCGTGTGTTTTTAGAGGTGCAGCGAGTTCTGTGAATGTGTTTAAATGCTGGTGCGCTCGTGGCGACCTGACTGAGGCTGACTGCTGTTGTTCTCCCTGCAGGCTGGATGGGAAGCACGTGGTGTTCGGCAGCGTGGTGGAGGGGATGGATGTGGTGAGAAAGATGGAGAAGTGCGGCTCCTCAAGCGGAAAAACCAGCTCCAAGATCGCCATCGCTGACTGCGGGACGCTCTGAGTTCAGCAATGAAACCTTCCTGCTTGCCCTGTAACCACGCCCCTCCTTCTAGCCTCCGCCCATCTACCGTTGAACATTCCTCTTGATGGAGATTCAGCCCCTTTTTTATTCTGTTGCTGCATTTGTGACTTTGCCTTTAAAGTTTCTTTTGCATTAACGTTTTCCACAAAGCCCCAACGGTTTTTGTTTAGTCAAAAAAAATGAGGAAATAAAAGATGCCTTGACAATTGAAACGTCTGCTGTGATCAATAGCCTCACTGCTGCGAGTTCTGTAGAAAATGTTGCTTAGTGTCATTTCAGTGTTCATTTTTACACCAGTAAACATTCAGAGTTTTTAAAAACGTGAGGGTTTATTTGTATGTGCTGCAACAAATTCACACAGTAAAGAGAATTAAGTTTTGCTTTTCATACAAGTGAAGTAATGTGTATAAATAATGTAAGTTAAAAGCTTTTCCTCATTGTTGGCCTCCTAATCGCCTTCAACATGGCTGCTGGAGGCGTTTCTGGAGGGCCTGTCTGTGCCTGACCGTCTCCGCCGTCCTCCTCTTCCCAGAGTGCCGTGTCCTCCTCTGTCCTGCCCGCCGCACACACGCCCCCTGCCTCCGGGTTTTGCTCAGCTCAGTCCGGCTCACAGCGGTGCAGGTGAGGCCCGCCTCACAGTCACAGCGTCCCAAGTTCCTCCTCATCTTGGAGGCGCCTCGCAGCAGACAGGCCTCGCCCTCCCCCGGGATCCTCTGACACCGCTTACCTGTCAGGTAGCGCACGCAGCAGAGCCCCATGGCGCAGTCACCTGACCGCACGCAGCTCGACATCTCCGGGGCTGAAACAGAGTCACCGCGTTATGTGTCTGCCCCTTTAAGAGACCCGCTCTGATGACATCACAAACGCTGTCGGCTGATCAGTGCATTCTGGGAGTCGTAGTTGACGTGCACTCACCTTTGGTCCTGTTGAGGCTGCCGGCCTCCCGCTCTGCGGCCGGCGCTCCGTCACTGGAGGACGGTCTCCTCTGAGCGTGGTTACTGCACCCCCCCTTCTGATCGATCAATAAACAATACAAAGCACCAAATGGTTGATAAGTCACATGACTACAGATCCCTGAGACGCCACATGTGTAAAAGGATAAAATTAGCCAATCGCTGACCAGCTGTGTGTTGCAGTGAGGCGCCACGCACGCCGCCCAGCGATGGGAGTTGGAGTTCTGTGTCTGGTCGCCATGGAAACGATCCTGGTAGAGATCAGAGTATCAGGGTTAGGTTTGAAGCAAAGGGGTCAGTCACACGGACAATTACTGTCTGCTCATCACCGTCCCTGACAACCTGCAGCGTCGGCCATCTTTGTTTTGGGCCTGTGGGTGACGCTTTGCTGTGTTTGCTTCATGGGCAGTTCTTACAGATCTTACACATCAAAACACAAATCAGCCAATCGCATGGCAGCAGGTGAGCGATGCTGCTTATGGGATCAGGTAAGGACGTCTTATACAGAGTACTGTACAGTCTGCTGTAGAGCAGACCTTTGTCCTGTAGATCTGCGGATCTTCTCATCAGATGCCAAACTGCGTTTGCTGCGTCGTACATGTGTCACATGACACTAAAACTGAATCTAAATCTAAGTCTTACCGGCAGCTCAGAGCTCTGCAGCACCTCTTTGGAGGACCGGATGGTGTTGGAGTCCAGAGCCAGGCCACAGACCAGAGACACACACAGGACGCTGCGCCACGCCCACATGCTCCACCGATCGCTCACTGGTTGGGCTGCTTGTTGGCGGGGTCGTCTCTCGGGCTGCAGCTCGGTCTCCTGTCCTCTCGTCTGTCCTCCGAGCTGCGGCTGCCGTTGTTTTTATACCCTGCCCTGCCTCTGATCCGTCCTCCTCAGCCTCAGAAGTTTGGAAGGTGTGTTTGAAGCCAGAGGCTGCGCCGCCCTCGCTTCCTTCCTGGACGCGCTGCAGCCTCAGGTGATGTGGGATGTTTGATATGTGACACCGCAGAGACCACAAAGAGATTAAAACACACCTGGAGAGAGGTAGTCTGTGTGTGTGTGTGTGTGTGTTCCACTTCATGTGGTCTCATTAGAGCTGAAGCTGCGTCTCTCAGTCGGCGGATGTGTGTTTACAGGTGATTAAAGCCGATTAACACGCGCAGACAGGTGACGACATCAAAACAGCAGATCCAACAGACACACGCCGTCAGGAGACATCAGAGGACCAATCACCAGCGGCAGCAAAGAGGACACACCCCCATCGATCCTCACTGACATGGCGTCCTGGAGTTTGATGAACGGACGCTGGCCGACTGGGGTCCACACAGACCGACACGCCGGGCAGGACACGCCCCCTCAGGCTGATCAGAACTGCAGCCGTGTGGAGACAAACTGCTACTGCAGGCAGAGTCGCCATGGAAACCGTCCACGTTTATCGGCTTCCTGCGAGAACAATAAAATGAACCATATATGTCCAACTAACAGGTGACCGGATGATGAAGATGATGATGAAGACCAGTGTCTCATCCACGTTCAAGTGTGTGTGTGTGTGTGTGTGTGTGTGTGTGTGCAGATGTGTGTGTGATAAGGTCTGCAGCCTGCAGGTTGTTCCAGCTCTGCCTCAATAAAGAACAGCAGATGCTCACAATTACTGACACACACACACACACACACATCTGAAGTCCTGTTTCTGTGAGGACCCTCACACACACACAGACACACTCAGGTCCTCACAAAGGTAGCTGAACAAACAGGTCAGAGGGTGTGTCACTTGTTGGTGTGTAAATGTGTGTGTGTGATTCCATATTGTCTGTTTTTATCTCTATCAGAATAAAACACACACGCGCAGGTCAGAGAAGCAGCCGCTGGACGAGCAGGTAAGCTTCATCCGCTTAATGTTTACACCGGGTTTGCTGTTTCGGAGCTTTTATTTTGGTAAGTGATCAGTCGGATTGATTGATTTGTTCTTACAAAATGATCTCTTTAATGTTAGTGCATTTTTTCATAGATGAGTATTGATTATTTAGATAATCTTATTTACTATCAGATTTCAAATCTATGGATCAATTCCCTGAACTCTGTTTTCTATAGAATTAAACAAAATTAGCAAAATTATATTTCGGGCAGTGTGTGTGTGTGTGTGTGTGTGTGTGTGTGTGTGTGTCGGTGCAGTCTCTCCTCTCTGCAGACTCACACTCATACCTGGTGTGTGTGTGATGGTAACGCGGCGCTGCTTGATTAAAGCTCCGCTGTGACAGGAAGCAGCTCGTATCTGTTTCAGCCTGACGGTTGTTGCGGCTAACAGAACAAGTTTAAGCTTCCTGCAGTACTGTGCCCGACCACTAGGACACTACAGCGCGATCACGTGTCATGTGACCTTTCAGCAGCACATGAACATGTTGCGGTGTGTGTGGTTTCAGACATGGCGTGGCTTCATCAGAGTCGAGGCTCTCCCAGACTTGTCCTGGTGGTGGTGTGTGTCGCTCTGTTGCTCGACAACATGCTGCTCACTGTGGTTGGTAAGCACACACACACACACAGACACACACACACACAGACACACACACACAGAGACACAGACACACACACACAGAGACACACACACACAGACACACACACACACACACACACAGACACACACACACACACACACACACACACACACACACAGACACACACACACAGACACACACACACACACACGTCGGCAGGTGAGGCAGACAGTACTGAGCCTCACCTGAAGGGGGCGTACGCACGCTGGCAGGTGCTTTAGCTGCAGCGCTGCCTTCAACAGAAGCAATCAAAAGTCAGCGCCAAGCTAAAGCTAGTTGGTCAACGAGAGAAGCTATTTTATGCTTAGCCTTATTATCCATCTGGTTATGGAGGATTATATTTGGGGATGACTTTTATAACCAAGTCATAGAGCTTTTTGTGGAGAAGGATCGGCGCATGGACTTCATTTATAAATAAAGGTAAGGCCCCAACTTACGTATTTGCTAAAAAAAAAATTGGCCTCAAAGAATCATTTTTTCTTATCATTTTGATAGGAAGAAATTATTAAAATTGGTTAAAGCACCTCACCGCACGTCTCTGCCCCCTGTTGAATGGCTTCAGTATACGTCATAATGTCCACCACCTCTGTGTTAAAGGTGGGACATGGACATAATTTTTCCCACAGATGGTTTATAGCTAGTTGGCTATTTTTTTTTTTTTTATTATTGATTGATGATTTTAGAGTTTTTAGTGGTCTATTGTTTTGGTGGAGCAGAGTTGAACCTCTGAACCTTCACGGTTTAGACTCTGGTTCCAATATGGCATCTTTTTTCCCCATGAGATATTTTGGCCTCATGTCATCTATCTTTATAAACAGTCTATGATCACACCAGGACTGTCTCTGCTCTCAGACAGGTTGTCATTAAATGAACACATTAAAATGGGATTCTAGATTAGGATAATCCACGTGCTGTTCCATGGCTTCTTTTACTGTAGTTGCGTCTGATAAGAGATCAGTCTGAAAGTCCAATAAAAGGACAGTAATATATGGGGAAAAAAACATCATTTCAACATCAAGGTGATGTATGAAATCTTAAATCCTGAATTCATTGGATTATTTCAGTGGATTATTTTGAAAGGACTCCTCCACAAATCCTACTAATGAAGCCGTCCTGCAATGCCACACCGTCTGCTTACTCAATGAGATATCCAGCTTTTAACATTCTCTTCAAAAGTCTTCAGAATCTCCTGTCACCTCAAAAAAAAACCTTCCATTTCCCTGTGCGAAGCGCTCTCACCCATGCAAATATAGAAATTGCTCTTCCGTCTCATTTGTTTGCTTGTTTTCATTTGTTTGAATGTTTCCAGCACAGTCAGCTCCCCGGAGAGCAGGAGATGGAGGGAAAAGGATTCACATTATGAGATGTGGACTCTCATATCAGGCTGGAGTGCTGTATGCTGGCATGCGTACATGCTATAATAACCCTGGTCATAAAGCACCACGTCTCTGTTTCACATCTAGCTGGGGACCTTCTGTTGCATGTTTCCTCTTGTTTTCTCTGCTAATAGAGCGCAGAAGCGTTTCATGGATTCACCTCACTGCAAAGCCAATGGGATTCCTCCATTAGCATCTGGATTATTACAGAAAATAAACATTTTTGATACTTTCATGTTTTGTTCCTAACTCAATTCCATCAAAAATAATGATATGCTATCAAACTAGCATAGTCACATGACTATGACATCACCACCAATTTGACAGCATAGTCCAGATTAGCCGCTTTTTAGCATCGTTTAAGACATAAAAACCAACTTCCATAAAGGAAAACATTATTTATTTTTCAATAGATAATACTATAAATTGGATTATTAGCTTCATAGCTGCGTGTTTAGCATGTTTATACCTGCGCTTTTATTTTGGTAGTTTACTTCTTTCCTGTGTTTACTTCCTGTCTTTGGACATTGTTCGCAGTCGTCATTCTTTCTGCTTTAGTGCTTTTTAGTGAGCCCATTTCTGGACCTTGTGGAGTAATGGTGTGGAAGTCTGAGGTTTGAGTCCCCTGACACCACTGGCTGTTTTGTTTTCACTTGTTTAACTTTTTAATTGCTGCACTCTGAGAGGGGCTTAGAATGATGTAACACAAAGTGTGGATTTAAATGAGTGTGGTGTCTCCGTGGGGGCATATTGTCCCTCAGACATATTGTTATAATCTGTGGCTGTAAATGCACGTCTTAGATTTACAAAAACCAGGACACCACCATCTGTCTGTCCAGGATGGGAATTCAAAGATGCCAGATTTATCTTTTGTTCCACCTGAAATCAACACACTCCACGCTCTCTCTCTCTCTCTCTCTCTGTGCTGTTCGACTGACAGAGGAGGTGGAGGACCGTGAGGGTTTTCTACAGGCATTCATGATGTTTCATTTCTGTCACTCTTTGTTCTCTCCTTTTCGCTCCGCGGGGTCCTCGTTTCACCTGGACCAGACAGCCAAGACACGCAAGTGTGGATGTCAGATCGCTCCCAAAGCGTCTTCATAGCATTGTCTCCTCCCTGAATCTGCAAATGACAGACCTGCAGCAGTCAGGGGGAAACCTATCTGCTGAACCCACAGTGGCTGTTCAGAATTGCAGATCTGGAGAGGGGGGTGGGGTGGGGGGGGGGGGGGGGGGGGTTAGATTGCCGCTTGTGGCGCCCTCGCCCACAAACAAAAGCCCAACAATGCGATA
>JAVQJX010149755.1:0-14836 GCA_036025115.1 Ambassis agassizii
TAAAACTCTGGCTCACTTCTTACAATTACAGTTTTATTGTTTGTACTTGTGTGTTACTGTGGTACTTTTTTGTGAACAAATTAGACATGTGTAGACATGCAGTAAATTATTCTGTTCCTATTCTATCCCTATTGAAGAGAGCTGATTAATTGTTGTGTTTTTTTGGTTTGCCTCTTAAAACATATTGTAAGTATGATACCCCCCAAAAAAGTCCCACATTTGTTTGATCAGCGCACTGCACTAACTAAAGCATTTGTTTACTGAACAGTTAATTTATTCTGGAACTGTGATGCATTTGTCCTTGTGATATATTTCTTGGTGTTTCTGTGCTGTCCCTGTATCAAATTAGCATAACCTTATTAATGGCTTTAGGGATCAGGTACATTACTGAACAGGAGGGAGGTCATCAACAACTGTGTGCTTTTACCTCACACCAGTCTGCTGTGGTTCAGGCCTGCAGTGCGCTTCTCTCACAGCGTCTCTGCTAATTGCGAGAGCAGCATTCTGCAGAAAGTGTGGAACTTTGTGGGGAACCACCTGTCAGTGCAACAAATGCATGACAAATCTCTCTGTCTCCTATATGAAATGTGTGGATTATGCGGCAGCATGCCAGGTTCAAAATTAAGGCTGTTAAAAGTTAAAAAATTACTGCTCTTTCATTTTTTCCTTAATGGCTAATGGACTGTATATAAAAAAGAAACACAAGTAAAATGTTCTGGTTTCCTGTTCAGCACATGCTCGTTGAAAGCCTTACAGACGGAGACATGCTGAAGGATTAAATACAGCACACTTCATTTTTTTTCTCATACTGAGCCTTTTCATTACATTTGAACACAAATGCTACACTTTCCAGAGTAGCCTGAAGCTGTGAAGCTTAATATGTTCTTGGTACAGCCAGTGTTGCACCTCAGAAGTTTGTCAGTCTGCTTTGATTGACACTTGTTGATGTGTCATGTTTCAGACCCCTGAAAAATCTGATTTGACTGTAAGCTCCTTGACTGACATGAGTAGGTATCGTTTTAATGAAGGAGCTGATCATACGAAGTGAGCCTTGCCCGTGTCTGTATTCTGCACTCTCTGCTGTAAATTGCCAATTTAGTGTTGTGGATATCTGTGAAATAAAGGAGGCTTACTGCTATAAAGAGAAGCCACACTGTGTAAAGCCAGCAGTTCATTGATTGATGAATGGCTTAGCAGATGTGGAAATAAATTGATGGAAGGTGCACAAAGACACTGGTCCTCTTTCTTGTGAAGTGCACAGAGTATCAGATAGTGAGTGAGTAAAGGACCACATGGGGCAATCTCTTCTTCTGGGATTCATGTGTAATAAGTTAAAACCTTTTATATAAAGTGACAACTGTCAGGAAGGCAGGGGAAAAAAGAGCATGTTTTCACTGCTGAATGCTGTGAAATGGTACATGGCCACTGGAATCACTTCTAATCAGGTTGACTGCTGCAAATCTAATGCTTTGTGATTCTACTTCAAATCTTAAAGCTTCAGTGGGGAACATTTTCATACAAATGGCCATGCATGCATTTAAGCCATTGACACACATGTTTTGAATCTTCATAGAGAACATAGAAGAAATGGACAGACTTAAATGGTTGGTCATGTGTATTTGGGCAGACCTTAGCCCTTGGCGTCCACTTGCTTCTCCTTGTGCACGATGGCCTTCTTCAGTCGTTGATTGGCAAGCAACTGTGGTGTTTGAACCAACGCCAATGCTGTTTCCAGTCCATGGTTTGAGTGAACAAATCTTTGCTGTATTGCGTCAAACATTTGTTTTGACTGTCACATGGTCCTTATGCTGCCTCCTCCTGTTTCTGCAGTTCTGCTCACTCCTCACTCATTGCGTTGTCCTTTTCTGCTATAGTTATGACTGATGTGTGTTGACAGGGTTTGTGTATTTAATCTTAGTGCCAGAAGAGGGAGACAAAAGTTCTGCACTATAGCAGCACTAAGTTTGCTTTTACTGTGAGTGAAACAATTTTCAGATGTCCAGAAAAGGGTAAAGAATCGGTCAGTTCCAGGAGGAGGGCGGCTCGTCTGTTTACACAGGAGCTAGTGTCTGGTCTGAGTAAACTGTCACAGGTCTCAGTTGGAGGCAGCGAGCAGTCTCTGATAGAGATCTGCTGGGAGAAATAATGAGCAGAGAGGGCCTTTTAAATTTCATGTTAGTGCTTCGTCAGTAAAAAGAGTTTAGGTGTTAATTTATTTGATGCTGCTTGTGGGGAAAAAATCATTCATCAGTCATAATGTTGATGTTTACTGAAATAAAGTAACACCATAAGGCACTAAAATAGCAGTAGATTTTTTTTTTAACACAACTTGCATACACACATTTTGGAACGTGTGTCCTCAGAGGATCTGCAGTATTTAAACTGTTGGCTAACAAACTGTGAATCTTTTTTTGTCTTTGATGGTGCCTTCAAAGGTAAACACAATTCAATAGTTCCTGGAAACAAACGATAAATGAGTCAAACTGTTCTTCTTGTTAAAAGATCTGTAACAAGTTTTTATGTCTTTCCTCTTTTTCCATTTCAGACGGACCTTTTCAGAACCACTCCCGGCTGCAGACACCCCCTCTCCCTCTTTCCCACTCTCACTCGCCCAATCATCAGCACCATGCAGCCTCCATTAACTCCTTGAACAGGGGCAACTACACACCGAGGACAAACCCAAGTCCTGCCCCCACTGATAGCTCTGTTCCTCCTGAGGGTCCTGCCAGTGGTCAGGACTCTTGCAGCACACAGGACAACTGGCTGCTCAACAGTAACATCCCCCTGGAAACAAGGTACTGTTTGACATGTCTCCTTGAAAATATATAGACATGTTGGCATCTGTGCAAAGGAGCTTGAGCTGGTGCCATTAAACTCAGCTTTTTTCATGCTGTCTGCATCATGTTGAATTACCACAGTGCTAACAAGGAGCAAAGCAATAAAATGGAAAATATCCTGCTTGGGGCAAAGGCCTACATTTGTGATGGGCATGATTCTGTGGCAAACAAGAGAAAAGTGCTGCTTTTGGGTGTTCATCTAATATTAGCAGTCCTGACAGTGGAAGCTATCGAGTTTAAAAAGCAGAGTAATTATAATCACGTCTGATAATTCAAAATTACATTCAGGCTCCTGTGAACAGGCTTCATAGCGCCTCCACTTCAGCCCTGAGTTTTATTTATTTCATATTAATCAGCATTTGATTCTCCATCTCATTTCTCAATAGGAGGCCCTTGTGTGAAGTAGATCTGTCAAGTGTTATTGTAACAAAGGGAATATCTGTTGGTGTTTCTTTGGCTGGTCTCATTGTGAGGCAGCATCAAATCAAGAATGCCACGATAGATTTATCTCGACCTTCTGAATGATCACATTACATAGCTAACTGCTAACTTCGTCATCTCTCCGTCATTAGGTTGCCTGCAGAGAAAATGTTTATACAAATGCTTGTTATGTTTTGATTTTGAAGGAGTAATAATTGATTGAAAATGCTAGTAAATCAATTACCTAAGTGAAGTAGTTCAATATAAAAATTGAAATCACTGACATTCACACTGGTACATATTTGTTAATTTAGTTACCATCTGCCTTTGTCTGTTGTCATTTCCACAAAGATTCCTTGTGTAGTAAATTGTTTAAAAAATTTTCTATATATAAGAACCACCAAGGGAATTAAATCTCCAGCACTTGTATTGATGCTTCACATGAAGTTTTGTACTCTATCTTCTGTGTGGCTGCTGCTGGCTGCTGTTAGCTGTGCAGCTTTTCATCCTGACAGGGTTAAATTAATAATTATAGGATTGCTACCAATTATCCTATGTACCACACATCTGTTGACTAAAGAAATCAATAATTTTACACAAACTGTTAATTTGTAATGAAATTTACACCACTACTTTAGTGGATTAGACATAATCCTGCCCATTGATCTGAACAGTGTGACTAGCTATGGTTGTTTCTGCGAAGCATTTCTTTTGAAATAATTGCATTATGTATTTTTATCTTCAGTCTAAATCAAAGACAGCTGCACAGTGTTTAATGTATCCCTTGTAGACCTGCTGGTGTGAGTCTGACCTCTGACAGGTGGGATCTTGTATGTGATGTGAAAAGCACACAGTTAGGCAGACGATGATCAATAACCATCTTGTTAAGCTGGTAGCCAAGTACCGATCGGCTTGTTTTTGACTGTGCAGTCACCTCAGACTGTGAAATGCTAACATGTCACTTTATAGGCCACCTATCACTTCGCAGTACTATGAAGGTCACCAGAAACACTGTGTTATTAATTGTGCTGAAACTGCTCATTGACTTTATTAGTCTTGACATGTTTTTAAAATATAATATTTTTCCACAAAAGAATATAACTCTTGTGCTCACATTATAACATTAAATGCATTGCTTTAAATGAAACTAGTTTTGCTAAACAGCCAGCTATGAACAGACTTATTGTCTCCTCTTGCAGTTTTTGTGAGACGGTTCAGTCAACAGGAAAATGAGAATCAATTTTAGCTGGTGGAAGGACAGTTAGTTGTATAATGAATGATTACACATCATCCAGCTCCAGTTAATCCTGCACAGGTACTCCCTGTGGAGCTGAAAACAGATGGCAAGGAGAGCTAGGAGTGCTACAGAAACCACACATGTAGTCTTTGTAAACTGTTATCTTGGAAAAAGATCTGAATATCAAAGTTCTAATAATAAAGCTGAAAACATTAGGAGTATCCACATGGATTTTGCAATATTAAAAGACACTTTTGCTAAGTTAATAGCATTAATATGGCCCCTCTCTTCTGGGAAGTGTAACCGCTCTGATAAATTCTGCGTTGGTAGACCTTATCCTGCTTTGCCACTGGAGAGTTGCCAGCATTTGGTTGGTCCAATCCAACTTCACCATTTTCTTTAGAGTTTCTGCCAAGCATCACTCTCTTCATTAAAAAGTTGCATTCTTCCCCAGAACACAAGCCCATGAGACCATGAACAGACTTCACTGCAGGCCTCGAAGGGGCAGGGATCAAAAAGAGGGCTTTTCTCTTGCACCACAGAACGTGCTCAGCCTGCCCGTTGCATGTGGACAGTTCATTTCTCCATTGCATTGCTTCAGTATTTTCCTTATGGAACAGAGCTCTTATGGGGGGCGGGTTTGGTTTCCAATAGAAACTTCAGAAGTAACTAAAAATGTTTTTGTAAATCTTTGTTCATTTGTACTTAGGAATCTAAGTTAAAGATTTTAAGGTTTTTATTTGTAAGTGATGCATTGTTTTCTTCCAACTACAACCTTAAAGGAGCCAGAATACTCTAATGTTTATCAGAGAAGAGCAGGACGCTTGCAGAGAAGGGCAGGGCTCGTACAAAACAAGGTATGACAGTGTCCAAACCAGGGGAACAAGAGAGCTAGATGTTATTTGTCTCACACCTTTGTAGAAGTAGTTCCATAAGGGCCTTGGTTTGTTTGTCCCATGCTGTCCATCTTGATCTCCATTTGTCACTTGTTGTTGATGTTGCTTGGTGATCACATACTGTAAATTGGCTTTTTCTGGTTGTTTCTTGCACGCACATCTCACACTAGCTTCATATCCATCTTTCCACTTGTGTGTGTAGAAACATAGCAAAGCAGACATTCCTAGAGACTTTACAGGACAACCTCATTGAGATGGACATTCTGGCATCAGCACGCCAAGATGCCTCGTACAACGACGGGTATGTTGCATGTTTGCTATCTGTCAGAAATCTGCTTTGCCATGAGCACAATTGATGCCTGTGCTGTTTTTCCATCAAACATCCTCTGTTTTGAAACACTGTCAATCATCAGTTTATGTCTCCTGCAGTGCTTGAATCCTCACTGTGCTTGTCCTCTCCCTTAAAACAACTAACAGTTTTGCATTAAGTCACATTGTTGGCTTGTGCTGTATTTTTGATTAATGTTAAACATGACCGCTTTTTGAAACATATTTTTTATTTCTAGCAGAGGAAATGTCAGAGATATGTTCTGATATTTATAAATAAAATATGCTCACACTGACTTTCTACATCATACATTGTAATATGACATTCAATCACGGCCATGTCACTGTCACTCTGGAGCTTCTTGTAAACTTGTCAGTAAAATGGCCATGACAACAGCGCTGTGGCGACTGTCTCTCTGATGGGCTGATCATACGGCACTTGGACATGTACTATAGCTCTACACATGTTTTTCTGAGATAGCCGACCATGTTTTTCAAGGACGAATAAATCTGCTCAACTCTGTGCTGCTACCTTATATACTGCATTTCTCTTGTGGACAGCCTTGACACATGGTTACGGGAAATTACTTTTCCTACACTGGCATGAATACGTAAACAAGAGCCAGCTGCGGTCACTAGTCCTGTAAATTACATTTGATATTGATTCACAGTTTCAACCTGGTTTGCCTTTAGTATTCTCTATAATCTAACAGAAGCATGACAGTACTGAATGTGCTAGGAGGGGACTGCACTTACACTAATATAACACACATCCCTGTGGATCTGGTGTTCCTGTTAAGACTAACAAGAGACTGTGTTTTTCTCAGGCACTTCCTGTTCAAACCAGGTGGAACATCACCAATGTATTGCACAACTTCACCAGGATACCCTTTGACCTCCAGCACGGTGTACTCGCCTCCCCCTCGCCCATTGCCTCGAAACACCTTCTCTCGACCTGCCTTCAGCCTGAAGAAACCCTACAAGCACTGCAACTGGAAGTGTGCTGCTCTCAGTGCCATCCTCATCTCAGTAACACTGCTGCTCTTATTAGCCTACTTCATCGGTGAGTCACCCCTGACGCTCCTCTACACTGCCTCTAACCGATCCGCCCATTCCTCAGCCCCGCCCCCTCCTTTAAATGCAGACACAGGATGAGTCTGTGCTCTATTGTGTTCCTTCTATCATCTGTTT
The DNA here is from genome assembly GCA_036025115.1 of Ambassis agassizii. Classification (NCBI taxonomy): domain Eukaryota; kingdom Metazoa; phylum Chordata; class Actinopteri; family Ambassidae; genus Ambassis; species Ambassis agassizii. The sequence continues at coordinate 6,909 of JAVQJX010149755.1, forward strand.
TAATAGTGTTGAATCTGTCCTCTGTGCCTTATATGAGCATAGTTATATAGGGACACTAAGATTGACTCGTCCTCACCCACACAACCCGTCCGAAGAAACATTATCATTCATAGATTGGGTTGGCTGAATCTGCAGATGGGCAATCTAGTGTCTTGCTCTCATGAATAGGCTAGAAATAAATTAAAAAGACATCAGCCATCACACAAGAGAGGACTGCACATTTAGAATATTCATCTTATTTGATTTGAGATTCCCTGAACAGCATTTGCAGGTCCCAGCTGGCTAAGGACTATCAGCTAAGTTATGCTATTAAATCAGTTCTGCTCATTTTGACTGCTGTCATATCGAGATATGATATTCATATCTGATCATACCGTCTCCTTATCCATCTGATCTGTGTGCAGAAATGTTTACACAGCATTTGATGAAGACACACAAAGGAAGGTTAGAAGTAAGACTAATTTTTTTTTTTTTAAATCCTCTTTTTTTTCCTATATTCATGATTTTAGTTTATGTTTATCCTGTGTTTTAGGCTTATCTAAAGTGTCACCAAAACACCCTGTTACAAGTTAAAATCTTGCTGGAGCCTCATTAATATTTGTGTTCCAAAACACTGGAGGTCGCTTCTCCACTGATTCACTTTCATCACAGTTGCTCAGCTCTGTCAGTCATCGTGCTGGTCAGGAGATCAGTTGCTGTTACTGTTGTTGTTGTTGTTGAGTAAAACATTTTCTTCTGCTTTGTCACAGTCCTCTTGTGTTTTGATGCTCAAACTCTAAACCACTCCCTCTACAGAAATAGGCTGTATTTTTGTGGATCATCATATATAGATTGATTGTTTCTAACATATTTACCGCATGGGGTTTACTTTGAGGGGTTGGAACTAGAAAATGAAGTGTAAGAGCAAGTTTGCTGCTACTTTTAAGTTTTTAGGAGACATTTTTACAAACTTTTAGAAGCATGTTGGTCATTTCCAAATCACTGAGGTACCATGAGCGCCTTTCTTTGGTGTTATGTTGTTGTTTTCAGTGCCTGCGCTTGTCATGTTGTACCGGCAAAGCTCAGGCATATAACAATGACAGATAGAGCAGTGCAGCTGCTGGGATATGAAAACAAATTCAAGATATCACCCAGCACTGTTATAGAATGTAGGCGGATTTTGCTGTGATTGTGTTTCTCCATATGTCTCTGCTGTGCATTATAAAACCTTTTGCTAAATAAGTAATTGCTCTGCCAGCAATCTAAACTTTCCCTCTTTGCTATTAATATAATTTCCACCTAAAACAAGTGTTCCAAACATGTCAGCTCTCCCAAAAGGGTTGCAGCAATTAGTCTTTTACCCGCCAGTAATATCACAGCAAAATACACATTATCAACAATGTAATCAGATAGGAAAGGAAATTTAGCAGGCAGGTTAAACATCCAGTGAAAATCTGAGGTTTTCTCCTTACATTGGAAAAATTACAAAACATTTAATGTCACCTAGCAATAGGTTTATGTTTTTGAAGATACATAGTATAAGACACACATAAACTGAATTATTGCGATAAGCCAAGGATTTGATGAAAAAGGGCAGATGGTCCCAGTGATGTGGAGAACATTCTGCTGGTTCAGTGACATTTTGTCCCACAGTAAAAAAAGAAAAAAAAAAGATTAAACTAGAATGAGAATATGTGTTTAGTAAACAAAAGAAATGTCCTTCATCAGAGAGATAAAATCATTTTTAATTCATTTGTTATTACATGTGAATCACTTCTTCCTACAGTGAGGGCAAAACCAAGTAAAACCTGATCATTCTCATTTTGTCATCAGAGCCATTAAAATAGCTTCAGTGTGAATTAAGCAAAATAATCCACTTGTTGCTCACATGGTGGCTTTGACCAAAGCTCTGTTTTGGCTTGTTTTAGCATTATCAGTGTGGTTTGGCTGCAGAGGTAGAGATACAGTAGGCTATGTGTCTTGCTGCTTGGGACCTGGCCTAACGCCAAACAGCCCCATCAGCCTGATGGTGCATAATCAAACTATGTGATTAAACCCCGCAAAACTCCGACCATCTCCCGATGCACCACAAGTAAACATGTTGGAGACCAAACCTCACCCTAAGATCGGAATTTCCAATCAAGAATGAGAGTCGTATTTAATTAAAGGCTGATGAGAAAATACATTTAATTTCAAGTGCAATTAATTATTGAGGCCTGTAATTGGGAACTCTGGGTGAGAGATCTAATGAACCCAATTATGCCTCATGACAGATGTTTTGACTTGTAGCACGGTTTCATTTTTTTCACAGCTGTGTAAATTGCCACATTTTTGAAGTGCAAAAAGGTTGGGAGTTTAAGATGGCATTATGTTCTCTGTGGTCGCTCACTCATTAGCACATTTGTTATATGCGCCTCATTTTAAGGTCATCAGTATCCTCCTGTGCTCACTTCCATTCACCCTGGGTATGCAGCCAAGGACAAAGAGGATGGGCCACAGAAAACTTTTCACTCGTTGATCATCCAACCCAGAAAAGGTGTCAGTGCCACAGTTATGAGTTATTGATGTTACTTTAATTTAGAAAAGTCTTGTAGATCAAAATCTTTTAAGAACAAAAACCTATCTCTCACTAATTTACTTTTAATGCCAAATAGTTTTTGTCTGCAGTCAGTGAAACTCCCACTCCTGCACTCGGCTGACAATATATTGCTTATACTGCAGAATGAAGTGATTTTGAATAAGTTGTTAGCATAGATTTGATTGTACTTTCTTAAGGATCTGTAAGTTACATGTTTTCATTTATGGATCAACAGGAAGCTCAGGTGCTTCTCGTGGATTTTGGTGAACAGGCTAAATCTGGCCTTTTAGAACAAAAAATGTAAAGAAAGAAAATTCAACAAAAGAGTATATTTCAAACCTGCCAACAGGGTCTGGGGCTCTCAGGATCAGAGAATTAAAACGTGATATGAAAGTGATGATGGTTCTATTTCCTCCCAGCATGGATGTTGTAAAAATTAATTTACATTCTAATGCCTTGATTCTGTCTATAAATACAGAAGCTCAGATATTAACTTGGAGAGAAGTGTCTGCTGCTAATTTTATATGTCTGAAACTTGGCATTTGGTGCGCCAGTCTGTTGGCGGGGTGTTACTTTTTAAACAGTGCTTTGTTTTGAAAATCAGCATGATATAGTGATTGAATATTTAGTGCTAGAAAGAAGTGTGACTGTTATTTTCGCCAACATTATACCTGAAAATTGGAGGTTGATGCTAAAAAGAGGTGATTTGGTTACACACAAACCTTTAAAATATCTATCTACATATATCATTTCAGTCAGATGTGAGCTTATTGATTAAGGATTCTAAAGATAAATGTAGAGACTTACCTCCTTTGAAATGTAACAAAATAGTCTGACTTTTTTTAACCAGTAAGAAGAAAAAAAGAGGTTCTTCTCATCATAGCTTCCCCTTGAACTACACACTGGTTGGATAAAGCTGTGATCAGAGGACAGCGGTGCTGTGGCAGATGACCCACAGCAATAAGCTCTGACTTCCTCAGATTGGCTGAGAAGTACTCTTCTACAGTACCTCTGTTCCCTAATTGGCACATGGCGTGACCCAACTTCCTGCCAAGAGATAAGTGAAAGGAGGGCACAACATGTGCTCAGGACAAAATGGGCAGTGCTATAAAGTGCAGTACTCTTGACAGGTCAGTGGCATCACTGGAACACAGACACAGCTTGTCACTGCCAGTGGCCGTCTTATTAGAAGGACCTTGTTATTCCTCCAACCTGTCTTTATTTTGCAGCCAGTTGCAGCAGCCACTTGAGTTGTCATTGCACAGTGTTTGCAAATTCTGAAGAACAAGCAAAACAAAATTAGAAGGCTTCTTCTCTGGCTCTGGTTCAATGCCCTGCATATCATAGATACCACAAAGGCGCTGAAGTAAATCTTTAAGGATGGGAGGAGGGGGAGGGGACTCTTCCACCATCTTCCATTAGAGGCATCAGGGACGGATGGGATGAAGAACGGGGCTCACAAAGACGTGATTACTGGGACACTTGGAACAACACCCTGCCTAGTGACTTTGCTGTCGTTCAGCTACATACACACAGACTCCTATTTCCATTTTACCAGTCAATGTATGCTACAAATCAAAAGGAATGCCTTTCTGTAGCTTAGAAAATGACAAACAAAGCCATCTGTCTCTCCTCTGGTTTCCTTCCACTGACACTTCCGAAAGCAGTGGACAGGCACAGAACAGATGCTGGTATTGCAGTTGAACTTTTATCGCGCCAGGGAGTGTTTGTGTTTGTTTCTCCTGATAACAGACACGGTAGCTACACCCTTTATCACAAATCCATCTAAATATTACAGGACACATTCAGAACTGTTTATAGTGTGTGCCATGAAAATATTTAATACTCTTTGAACATGTTATGGAACCGTAAACAAACTCTTCATGTTGTGGGGTCACAGCCAATTTGAGGTTAATAGCTCAGCCTAAACATGAGAACCTCTCCCTAGTCTGTGACTTTGTAGATGAGAGGTTTAATATAATATCCACTGCTTAATGAAGCAGTTTGTCCGGTTCATATTTATCTGTTAATAAAGCAGTCTTTGTGCTGATGAAGGCAAAAAGATTGGTCTGTCGTAGTATCAATATAAATGCATCAGGGCTTTATTTTGTCCTCCGGCATCCTCGGTCTAAAAGGTTGTTGCCTGGGCTGCATGGGTCCAGAAGAATCATTCAAAAGAGTTGAAGCGAAATCATAGAAAAGCTCTTTTCACTTACAGCACACCTCATCATCAGAGATTGTGTGTGCACCACTTTGTGGCAACCCCAAGAAAACTGTTTCAAAAGGATACTTGGATGGTGATTGGATGAACCATCACAGAAGAGGAAACGCAGCAAGTGACTGAGGATGTTTTGACATAATTGGGAGGAAAATATGCACATAACAAATAACTCTTTGGCTACATAAAAAAACCTTTTGTTGTATGTAAGTAGCAGGTCTAAATTGATTAATTTGAAACTTAAATTAAAGAAACTACTCTGAATATATACATATGTAGTAGTGTTTTGATTTCAATATTATTATAAGTAGTAACTGATTGGCATTATTTCTTCTGTCTGGTCTGAAATGCCTGTGCTGACACTAGCTTATCCTCTTATAAAGAAAAAAATTATAGAATTGAGGAAAACAACCTTGTACGGGAGAGGTCGTACTTGCAGCTCCGGTCAGATTATTTCACTCTTTATAATTGAATTGTGTGGTTATTTGCTTGAGGAGCTTAAAAGAAACAACAAAACAATAAAATAGCTACTATATTGAGTTTCTGTGCCTTTTCTGCTGACTGTTGACTTCCAAGTTGCCTTTTGCCTTGCTAAGCTCATCTTGTCCATTCTCTTATTGGTGATCTGTCATGGTCAGCCCCTCCTCCTCCTCTGTCCTGCGCTCTGCTGCCATTGTTCCAAAGGACATTTCTTTTGTCGACCTTGTAAAATATCTGTGTGCTTCATCCACATTGAAACACCCCTGGTATGTCCCTGCTGATGTGTTTTTTTCCTTCTTTGTCCCCAAGTTTTTGCAGGTCTAAAGGTTCTAAAGGTGGGGTTGGGAAAATGACATGGCAGTGAGGATGAGGCAGAGAGGTCGATGGTGGTGTGGTGAGACAGATGTTGTCCCATGGGGTCAGGATAGCATTCATCTTGTGACTCACTGATCAGCACTTTTCAGATAATGTCATTAACCATTAAACTGTGTATTGTTCTTTATTTTGTTTACTTCCATTTCTTCCATTTCACAGCTGCCACCTTTGGATAATTACCAATGAAAAACAATCTCATAGTTCCTTAAGAGTATTAGGGGTGAATTTAGTAGATGAAATTTAGTAGATGAAATGTATTTAAAGTATGTTTTTATGTAAATCCATCCTGATGTTTCCTTCTGTTTAATATTTCAGCCATGCACCTTTTTGGATTAAACTGGCACCTGCAGCCCATGCAGAGACAGATGTACCAGCTGTCAGAGGACAATACAAGTGGCCTGCCTTTTCCCACTGACCTGAGCTTGCCACCTCTTGGCAACACAGGCTTGGAGATACCAGGGAAAGCAAAAGATGACAGTAAGTGCAATGTATTTTTTTTGATCAAATATGCAAAATATATTTTGTTCTTTTGTGTGTGGTTTATGTTGCATCACATCAGAGGAGACGGGACAAAGGAAAAAAAAAGTTTCTCAAATCTTAAAGTTTACAGATGACATTTCAGAGCTCATGCAAGTTATTATTTTGTCATCCAGTTTTACATTGTGTTTGCTTGTCTCCATGGTGTGCAAAGAGATCTGCTTTGTAATCCTACGAAAGTTGTTGTAAGTGGGAAAGTGTTATTTGTTCCTGGAGGGAGAAAATGGGACAGCTTAAGGGACTGAGTATCCAGGGGCTGGGGGAGGATTAGCCACTCTGTCCCCTTCAGAACGGATGTGATCCTTTCATCTCCTAGTCTGGGCTGCCTTTCCTGGCAGCCAAAGAAAGCATGTGCTCACCCCACGGTACCAACTGCTCAACTCAAGGAAAGTTTGCTCTGTTCCATTCTCGAGCGAATGGGCACAGATTTAACCATGTGATTTGCCCCTGGCGGACTACAATGGGTAGAAGATGGGGTTATTACCATATAGATGAATCCAGGAGTTGTCTTTTTTCATTTACCAGACAGCAGAGAGTGTGTTTAGCTAACAACAAGCATGAGCGTAGGCCCTGCACGGCAGTCGTTGCTGATAGGAAATCAATAGCCATAGTTTTCTAAATAACTTTCATTTTGCAGAGCTGTCACCAGAAACAATGCTGAGCTGTCAAATGTTTTATCAAGGTGATGCAAATGTGTACAGTGTTGAAATTCAGTGTCATTTCTGAGGCTTTCCACATGAGCATTATGCTGAAGTTTAGCTTGCAGAAGAAAAATCATTTATTTAACCATGAGGCCCATTATCACTGGTCTCGGCTTATGATTTATTTAAACAGCCTGATGAGTATGCCATTAATGTGCTGCATAAATACACACCCACCCCAACATGTGGAAAATGAGTCTGTGCGTTGTAGCATTATGTAAAGCCCATATTTGGGGAGTGTGTCCTGTCTTCTCTGATATAACCCACTGCCACTGATTGACTTTTGAGAAGACTTCCATCTGGTGTGCCATGTGTAACCTAAAACCGTGTCTGCTACCAAGTCCTAGGGGTAGTTTGTATGGATGCCTACTTTAGTAGACACTGCTGCTGAAATGAGCTCATCTACACGGGCAAACAGATGTTGCCATTTCCACAGAGTCCAATATTAGCTGTATTATAGAGCATATGGACAATTTTTGGCAGTAGATTTACTAATACCTGTGTGGGCAGTAGCTTTAGACATCCCTTTCTACTATGATTTTTAATCCTCAGCACAATCATATATTCCATGCTATGTCCACACCATCTGATCAATCTTCATATTTTTTTATACGCATTCATCAATATTTCACAAGATGTCTGCTGTCTAATAATCAGTTCTGACTGTTTTCTCATTTCCTTTTAAAAGAGAACTCTATGAATAACATGTATTATTTTTGTGCCATCCACATATTTTCAAAGAGCAGAATACAGAAAAAAATTTATATAATGAGAAATTTTATATTGTAATTAGAAACATGACCTGTGTCGATTGGTATATTCCACCAGCAATAAATTAGGACCAAGCTGATGTGAACTCACTTACTGCACAGAGCTGCAATTTTGCCAACATTAAACAACATCAGTGGGGCAAGCTGAAGAGTATCGTGTCAAATCAAATCAAATCAAACTTTATTTCTATAGCACCATTCATACAAATGCATCTCAAAGTGCTTTACATCATAAAAACAAATTAAAAAGAAATATTTGTTGCACATCTAAGACAGATCATTGAAGTTTA
>JAVQJX010149782.1:0-10397 GCA_036025115.1 Ambassis agassizii
CCATCATGGAACAAAAATCTTACTTATGACATCTGTTATTTCTATAATAAGCCAAAGAAATGAATCGTATTTATCGTATGTATCAGCCACACTGTTGCCTGTTGTGTATTAATCTAAGTCACATCGACTTGGAAGCACACTGTGTAGCTACAATATGAGCATCAAAAGACACATGGCAGCTCAAACTCTCTAATGAATTGCCCTTCTGCATTCTTGGATGTGTGTGAAATGTGGGTCAGTGATATTAAATGTTAATAAGGTGCAAAATTAAATATTCAGATCTAATGGTCAGTGAATGTCTTCTCAGCTGTATCATTATGCATATGGCATCTATGAGCTTGTTTCACCCTGACACGAGTATTCTTTGTTTTTAATTAGCATCTGATATTCATTTAATTTCGACACAAGTGATAAAAAAATATTTTTTTTCTTCCTTTTTTCATCTCCATCAACAATTTATCAGCCTACCTTATCATTAACTAGCAGCTCAATGGGGTTGTTGCCCCACTCAATTAGGACGATCTCATTGGCCTGGCCAGGCACACCATAAGAGAATGGGGTGCCTATGCCGGGGCTGGCGCTGGACTTGAGCCACATGCACACGGTGAAGGCGTACATCTCCGGGAGGCTCTTCTTGATGCGTCCATACAGGTAGTTAGTACGCAGAGGGAGGGTCACCTTGAAATCCTCAGGCGACTTGAACGCATTATTACCTGTTGATAGATGTCAAACAAATGAGTCAGAGGAGGTCTGAGGAGGTTGGTTGGTCAGCAACTCTTAATATCACATCAGTGATGTCTTTGTTGGCTGTGGATACATAAGTAATTATCAGGCAGTTTGTGCGTTATGAAAACCTAGGATGAAACATTATGGAAGCAATATGCATGCCAATGTTATGGAGTAGCATGCTAACATTTACTGATTAACCATTAATGCAAAGTACAGTCAAGCCTGTCTCACACAGCATTGTTATCCTCATGTTATTGCCCGATTGGCTGTTAAGAAGGCTATAAGCCCAATGCTTTCTGAGAGCATTTTCTTTTTTTAGCTATATCATTCAATGGCAATGATTTCTTCTTCCACAGCCAAGTTTTATGAGAATTTAATACTCTCCAAGTGGGTCCACTGTGTATAATTATTAAATTATTTGCAACCCAGACAATTGGTCAGTTAAAGGAAAATAAATGTAAACGAGTAAAGTAAAGGCGAAAAATTGAATAAACAGGGGTGCTAGATTATGTATGATCAAGACAGACATAGAGGGAAGAGCTTGCTAAATTTTTTAAAGAGAAAATGAAGAAGTAACAGAGGAAAGTAAAATCTACAGACACACTTTTATCTTCTGCAGATTTGCACAAAGGAAACTTAACACAAAAACTGAGAAAACAGATTAAATTAAAGCCCGACCATTAACAAAAACGAGCTCCTTTTCAATACAGTTCCCTTAAAATCTCACATATAACATACTGTCTGCTGTTGAGACATAATACAAAGTTGGTCGGAAAATCCTCACATTTCCTACAGACAAAACACCACAAACTCTAACTCCAAAAAAATCTAATTAACAACTCTGGCACCGGTTTGACGTAAATTGAACTAAATTAGGTTCACAAAGGTAAGAATTTTTAAACTCTTACTCAGCCCTGATTCAATCAGCTGAGCATTCAGTGAGTGAAAATAATTTTACTTCTAGTGGAGATACTTTGTATTATAAAGACATCTACCATCAGAATGTGGACATCTCTTCAATATTTCTTAGACTTGAGTCATTCAGTACTGCTTTCCAAGCCTTAAATTTCAAGACCAGAGGCTTGTTTGAGAATGTCTCTAAGAAAACACACACACACACACACACACACACACACACACACACACACACACACACACACACACACACACAGTGAGAATTTTTACTTGCATCATCAGAAATTTACACAGGGATTGACTAATTTGTGCTAAACTGCAGACCAAAAAAAAAAAAGTCTGGCCAATATTTCCTATTGTATCACTTACTTTTCTCAAGCTCTGTGATCCTCTCGAGGAGGGAATTGAGAGCACTCTCGGTGCGTTGGCGGTGGGCCGCCGTTTCATTGTAGAGCTGGCTCTTCTCCTCCTCCAGCTCAGCCACCTTCCGGAGGAGCTGGGTCTCCAGTGCCCCCAGACGTTGCCGGAGAAGCTCCCGGAGTTCAGGTGGCAGGGGAGTCAATGCTGAGACACTTCCAGTTGACACATTTGTGCTGGGCAGCCGCAGACTCTGCTGCTGAGAATCAGATAGATAGAGATATTTAATCCACTAAATCCTCAAACAGGTATTCAGTAAATAAATTCCTAGATTTGTAGTGGATCTTAATGCCTTTTCAGTCTGATATCCTTTTAGAACCATTGTTTTTAATACAGCAATATCAAAATGAAGACACAGTGTCCCTGGGCCGGGCTTTGATTGGTGACCTGCCAAACATCCATGACCGGTTTGGGTATTAGAGGTAGTCGGCATGTGACGTCACCTAAAGTTGACACCAGGCGTGATCGCAGATGGTTTTTTTGGAGAAAAAAAAAAAAAAAAAGAGGACGCCCAGGCTTATTCAGGCTGCATGGATGCATTTCAATTCATCCTCAGCTGTGTTGATGATGTGCCCTGCTGCCTGGTTCTCTTTGGAATTCATTCACAACTCCAAGTTTGATTAATCTTTCCTGACACAATGGTACCATCTGAAAGCCTTGAATGAGAAGTCCTCTGTTAACCTGGCACTGAAGTCCTGAATGCAACAATTAACATATGCCAATGGCTTTGATTGGAAAGAGAGGTTCTGCTGGCTTTTGAGAACCATATGCTCTCAGCAACACCAGTCCTGCAATCATGTAAAGTAGATGCAGATCAATAGATATGTGATTAAAATGCAATATAATATGTATCTCATAGCTGCAGTATATCCTTGATTTGATCAAGGTATTAAAGCATCCAATCAAGGAAAGAGGTGGGGAGGGGGGGGAGGGGTGTTAGAGAGATGGATTTGCAAAGCTGCATAGAGTATGTAAAAATAACCTTGAAATGACAAACTGTATTGTCATTGCTTGGTATCAGGGCTGTCAGGTGGTGAAAAATATACTACACTGATGATATGACTTAAGAGATAAAGGCTTATATCAACATTATGCTGCATGTAAAGCACTTCCCTATAGGTGACCTCAGTATCAGCTGAATGTGATCTCTGAGCTTTGTGGAATTAATCCGAGCAGCAGAAGTGGGACTGAACCAAAAAGGGATGGCAGTATGTGTGATGCTCTCAGGTGAACCTGGGAGCTGCTAAGCTTATGAATTAATTGAAAAAAAATGCATTGCTCTGATGCAGGTGAAATCTGTGAAAATGAATTTCATCAGCTGCTATGAATAATTAGTCACATGACTGCAAATAACAGAGTAAGAGGAACACATACACACTGTACTCATAAATTATTCAAAGATGTTGCAAATCCCTGCACCACATGCCTGATTACACCTTTAACAAGATATTTTTGTTTCTCATTTCTTATTGATGACCCTTATGCAGGGGGTTTCACCATGAGAGTTATCCTTTAAAGATTAAAAATCGTACTGATGTGACATCCCTACGTGACCCTTTGATCTCCTTATTCCCCCCCCTCCCCCCCCCCCCTCGAGATGTCTCCTGCAGCTCAGTGTATTATTACGCATACAACCTCCATAATAAGACACGCTACAGTGAAAGGGTTGCGCAGGCGAGGAGCACGGAGCTCAACAACCACAAAAAAAATAATTATATAAAAATACGATGCATCTGGCTGATGAGCACCAAATCTTCTTTTGGGAAGGGAATAAGAGAATTAAGCGTTTTACGCAAGAGCTGTGTGTCTGTGCCTTACCTCTAAGTTTTCTAGCCGACCTTTCAGAGTCTGCATGGTCTTGCCCAGTTGGTCTATAACCTCAGTTGGGTCCCGGGGCAAGTCCCCCATCGTGTTTTTGCCGTACTCCTTCCGTCTGGAGCCCTGACCCCGGGACTTGCCCTGCGACGACTCATCGGCTGCTGCCTCACAGCGCGCCAGCTTGGAGTTGAGCTCCTTGATAGTTCCCTGCTGGCTCACGAGGGTCTCTTTCTGCTGCAGGATGGTTTCCCGGAGTTGGATAATGGTGTTCCGCAACTCATCTTCCACAGGGCTGCTACTCTGGACACGGTTCCCTGTAGGACCGTAACCGCAACCGGGCTCTGCGCCTGGAGGAATAGCGTTACACACAAACCGGCTACCTGTAGAATCCTGGCTTTTCACCGTGCGTCCACTGACCAGATACAACAGTCCAAGTATTAAAGCCAGCATCCCGGCTACACTGCTTACACAAATCCCTCTAGAGAAAAGAAAAATAGCAGCTCCCGATTTATTTATTGGCGTTGGAAAGTCTCCTGTAAAAACTTCTTTCAACCACAATTCAATAATTCATTTGGTTGCGGTCATTTTCTAGACTTTCAAAGTGCAATAAAAAAGATCAAACTTAGTTCATGGTGTAACCACAGCAAAGCAGAATCCGCAGTAACAGCGTACATCCACCGACCACATGGTAGGTCCTCTTAAAAATACAGCAAAATTCTTTCAGCAGGTGTGAACTCGGTGGATTGCAAAGAAAATCTACTCCTTTAGTGTGGAAGAAGAAAAAAGTTGTAGCTTATTGATTTATTATCTTTAGAAAGAAAATCCACACAAGGTTGCGGAGAACTCAGTTATGCCTGCCTTGCCTCTCTCTCTCGGTTGGCTGCGTTGTCAGTGAGTGGTGCTGAAAAGACAGCGACGCTGCTCAGCCAGATTATTATGGGGAGGTGCGCACTGGCGCTTCCGTTCATCACTTGTGCGCTCCGGTTAATCAGCTTCAGCCTACGTCATCACTGAATTCAAGTGGAGTCAAGTCATGCAATGAGTGTGTTTCATTGACTTTTCGTGACCTGTTTAAGAGCGTCAAAGAAAGATGTCAAGAATATGTTACTATAAGATAAAAGATAACAACTCTATATAGATATAACTATAATCTGTTTGGTGTAAATGTTTTTTTTCCACTTATGGGTTCACATTTCAAGACAATAGAAAGTTTGCCTTAAAAAACGAATTCTCTGCCTTCTCTCACACCTTTACGCATGTGTGAAAATGGCATTAATTTTTTACACGATGGCACATTAAATTCCATCCAGATGCCTTGCTGATGAGTAAGGCCAAATGGTCTTACTTATCATAGTCAGCCTTAATAAAATCACGGCTGGCTTTAGCTTGTTATTACATTTTTATTTTGATAAAGAACATAAAAAATAAAGTGTTAATTTGACAGCCCAGTCTGTGGAGGTTTTTCTTTGGCCTTAGGTTAAAGTAGTAGGTAAAAACCTACATCTTATTCGATCAGACTGAGAGGGCAAAGCAGAGCTCTGATGCGAGGAAGCAGTGCAGCAGAAATTATTGTATTTGAGATAAACATTTTGGTTAAGCCAACCAATATTTCCTGAAAATCTCATATTTGATTGTAGCTCATTTTGTGGGAAAAGAAAATTATATTTGTGATGTGTTTTGCTCTAATGGCTCAGTTTTACATGAAAAACTGTCAAAAATGACATTCACAATTTTACTTGTGATTGTGGCTGACAACCACTGGCAGACACTTTCAGTCCCTTTTCAACCTAATATCCTATCTCATGTGGAAATATGTCAAACCTTTAAATGATCTCAGAGCCTTTTCAGGGTGGGATCTTTTCTCAAAATAACACAAAGTGAAAAGAAGAATATTTGTTTTAAAAAAAAACAGAAATCTTTCCTCTATATATTTAGAAATCTGCAGGCAAATGCTTGTCAGCAGCAGATGAAGCCATTAGCCTCCTTCACAATGACAGACACCGAGGAGTATCGCAGCTGCTTTTGTTTGCCGCTTGCTTCATGTTTTGTCAAACTAAGACACGGGAGCAAGTGTCTGTCAGATGGCTGCTAAGAATTGTATAATATGAAAAAAAACTTCAAAGCCAGATGTTGGATCTCTTCAGATTATGAATGGAGCTCAGCACGGCTGTTATCAGGCATCAACCATATTTTTCTATCATCAATCTTTATCTCAACAAGATGTTTCTTTAGAAATGTGAAGCAGTAGGACAGTGACAGCTCAAGCCGGATGCTGTCTTAACATGGTGTGCACTATTACCACGCTGCCCATCACAGCCGTCCTCTCCTATCTGCTCATAGGGGTCCATAACAGCTAAATGTCATCCTGCATTAATGCACACTCAGCGTACAATGGGTGCACAGTGCTGGGGCTGACAGGGAATGGCCTGCTAAGGAAGGCAGTTTCTAATATGACAGGCCCACTGGGAGATGGGACAGAAATCACTATGGTAACGTTATCATTTCCTCCCACCCTTTATTTCCCCTGATTCCCAGCACCCTTCACACACCCGACCTCAGAGAGAAAGGAGCTGGCAGAGGTGAAGTGGGAGTGCTGAAGACTGAGCAGAGATGACAACTTTCACTTCAAAGTTGATGGGATAAAGTTATTTCCTTTCATGTTGCAACTGGAGAGCGCCGGGGTGAAGCAACTTCACTTTTTTAAGCTCCTCTTCGAGGGTTAAGGAGTCAGCAGGGATTGAACTCTTATCCTAAGTTGAATTTCCCATCTAAATTAATACATGTCAAAACTAGGGTGCTGTGCTAGCCACTTTAAATGGAATTTGGGCAGGTACAAATTTCAGTCTGTCCTCAACAGAAAAATGTATGAGGTTGATATTTCGGGAAACAGTGAGAATATGTCTCTGGCAGCGTCAATATGTGTTCATGGAGGGTGGGCAGCCTAAAATATTGACCATGTGTGAGTGGTTTTCCTTTTGTCTCTTTACAACCCCTTAACCTGTTTTTTTAATTCTAAACATAACTTGTCAGTTTTTATACTAAAGCTACATAGCTGTTAAAAATGGACACCTCGGATTCTCAAGACCTGCATTCCTGGGTGGCAGTCCAGTGCTATAGCCATCCAGCCACCTGCCTCCAAAGTAGGCCTTTGATCTTTTTGATTTGAGCTTTACTGGTCTCATGATAAGATTACATTTGAGAATATAATCATCCATCTATCTTTTGAACCTGCTTTGTCTTGCAGTACTGGGTCATGGGGAAATGAAGCCTATCTCATCTATCTACAGGTGAGAGGAGGGGTACACCCCGGACAGAACCATCATACACACAAACAACCGGTCACACTCACACCTATGGGAAATTTACCAATTCCCGAATGGACATGTCTTTCGAATGGGGGAAGAAGCCAGAGTACATGGAGAACATGGCACAGTGAGAACATACAAATTCCACACATCGAATTGAACCAGGAACCTTCTTGCTGTGAAACCAATGCACCACCATGCCACGCCAATACAATACAATACAATGTTATATTAATGCAAATGCAGAATAATGTCATAATGTATGTCTGACAATATGTCCATATGTGTTATTAGCAGAAACGTAACTATTGTGTATCTGATGGATGTACTCTCAACCAAATCGTGAGGATGTGTGGACACATTTACAAGTATCCAGATGTGCTCTTTAGCATTAGTTATTTGACAGCATTGTATTGTGAGAAAAGTTCAAACTCAACACCTACCAGAACACTGTCTGAGAGCAGTGTGTTTAAAACTTTAGATTAAATAACACATTTTCTTGTTAAAGTGGTCACATACTTGCAATTTTATAAGTGTACAGTTCAGAATTAAATCACAGGTTTCAAGGTGATTGTCTTGACCAGCTGCTTCTGCTTTCTGGACATATTAACAACCTTAAGCAGCATGATTCACTCCCCATGGGCTCATCCTGTGGACTCATTCACACTCGCCATGTGATATGTCACTGCTTTGAGTTCCACCTGTTGACTGCGAACGGATGCTAAACACGTAGAGCCTCTGACCAGAGCCACACTCACCCTGCATGACACACAGTCCAAAGTCTGTTTTGATCACTCAGTTTGTCACATTTGTCCAAAACATCCAGGCTGTCTTCACGCATTCTCACCATGCCTCCTTCCGTGCCACCTGCTGCTGGCTACCTGCTCAGCACACTGCTTGTGTCCAACGGCCACGTAAATCAGAGTCCAGTTCGCAGCTGCCAGCTGCCCAAGCAACACCCACACACACACACACATTGTACACGCACCAACACACATGATCAGATACATGTGAAAGCAAGTAACATATGCCAAATCTCTGAGGCAGATTTTGTAAGACACATTTCTCTTTAATGTGTATTCATGTGACAGACAACACCAATGTCAAACAACATATTACACGGTGCTATGTTGTATAAGACATCAAGCAGACTTGAAAAATGAAAAAGCATTAAACAACAAGCATACCCCAGTGTGATGCCTCTTTTTTGGGAGGTCCTTTGGAAACATTTTGTTCAATTGTACTATATGCAACAAGTTTGTGTAGTTCCTTTTGTTGTGAGTTCTTTTTTAATCTAGGGCATCAGATTCTTTCCTTGGATGCTTACTAGGATTTTCCACAAGAGACTCCATCAAATGCCTAGCTGTTATAGCCTATTCTGTCTCCATATGGTTGCTCCCCTCTTTAGGTTTGCAGTTAGGATGCCAGGGTGGGAATGACACCACAGACACCAGACTTTTATGTACAGTGACATACAGAGACATACATACAACCAACAGAACAGGGAGGATTTGTTTGGCAATATCCACATATGTTCATGTACAAAAATATTCCACCCTGCAAGTTCTCTTCGCCATAATGCACACGAGGAGGGCAAACTACCAATCTTAAAACAAATATAAAAGAGATGATGGACAGATGGTGGACATCTCACTTGTTGTTGTAAGATCTATCTATCACAACCTTTCCAACAAGGCCGCCTGTTTAAACTTCCAATTTTCAATTTTTAGTGCTGCTGCAGGGTCTCCTTCTTAGACTGTACCTCTGCTCGTGTGCAGCATTTCATAAGCAGGCCTATCTGCCAACAGTAACGCTGCCTGAGGAGGACGTTGTGGAGGAATAATCACGTTTGAAACGCACTCCCTGCTGCTTCTGCCGCTGCTTCTGCACTTATTCAGCGACTAAATTCATTTCTCATATCAGCCTCCAACACCACTTGAAGACAGAAGAATATTGTGAGCTGATGTCTTGGCTTTGTTCGCCTGGTGTTAGCGTGCTTGGCAACATGCTGTTGGCTCGTTTGCTGCAGATCTCGCTTGTAGGCGATGTTTTGGCACCTGCTCCATGAGAATCTCTCTTCTTATCATACCGCCAATTGAATTGATATTAATTTTTGAAAAGTTTATTTTTGTTTTTATTTTCCATTCCATGGTTATGATGCTTTCCATTTAATCCTTCATGCTTTTTGTGTTTTAGGATGAATTGGATTGGCATGGTTCACGTTAAATTTTGTTCATGATTGCTGTAATCATTGTCTTGTACAGCAATCCTGTTCACAGAACACAGAAGAACCCAACGTAGATGCCTAAAACTACCAGAGCAAACAGCATGTGCAAAACAAACATGTGAAAGGCAGACATGAGCAAACCCCCACATCACTCCTCATTGCTTTATCACTGAATTTAAGGTATTTGATGATTCATTCATAGGTGACAATAATCCTGAGAGTGTGATCAAGCATTAAATATAGTTTGATTTATCAGTTTCATATACTAGCACAATTCCAGAGTCCTTGAGATACTTTAGAAAAAATCTATATTAAGAGTGCTGCTAGCCAACACATGAGATCATGGTCAACCCAATAGTGTTTATACAAAGTGTATCATCATTCCATATCTCTTCTAAGGCAGTAGAAGTGCTCCGGTAAAGGTACAAAACATTCATATGCTGTGTTCTTCTAATTGAACTAAGGTTTTTGTAGCACCCAACTTATGAGCAGCCTTGGCGGAGGAGGATACGGCACAGAAAACAAACATCACTGCTCCCCCTAATTTGCTGTGTGACACATTAGAGTGAAATTAGACAATTATTTCTCTACATGTGGATCATAATTGGCCTTATGCTGCTGGATGTAGGGCAGTCGCTCAATAATAAATTAATAAGTAAATAAATAAAAAAAGATCACTGATTGACTTTGTTCAAAAAGCCTGCCAATCCCTTTGATGTCAAGAGTGGCATTGAACAAGAGACATTCAAGAGAATCTTTCAGTTCAAATTGAAAAGAACTTAATCTCCGTCTGTCTTGGGGATGTTATCAAACTGTTGAAGTGCTTGGAGTGGTAAGTACTTCAAAGTGCCTAAGGATACTGGGAAGAAAAGGTAATAAGACCCAAGCCAAAATACAAGGTCATGTAACAAGATACTGTGTTGACACGTCTAGATTGGCAGAGATGTCTCTGTGAGGTTTTGTTGATTCACCTGTTATCAAACTAT